>CABFOV010008240.1:8765-24458 GCA_902141375.1 Timema poppense
TGATTAAAGATAATAGATTATACCTCTCTCTCTCTATATATATATATATGTGTGTGTGTGTGTAATTTTGTTTGCATTGCTCTTTAAATATCTGCCTCTGATATTTATATATTTTGATATATAATAAGGTGACCTGGCGGTCTAGGGGTAAGGTGTCAGACTTCAGTGCTGGTGGCCGGGGTTCAATCCTAGGTCCCGGCACAGATTTATATGATTACCAAACCCTTCCTTCACCTCTGACAAGACATCTTGTGAATGTGGGAAATGCCAGGCCTCCACCGTGGTTCGGATCCCACGTTAAACTGTAGGTCCTCCATTTCATCTCACAATCACCCTACCATTACACATTAGCGTAAGTGCGTACAACCCGAACGGGTAGTAAGACGCGCTGCTAATAATAATAATTATATATATATATATAATAATTATTATATATATAACTTCATTCCATTAGCGTGTATTATGTCATGTATTTATTAAAATTTCGTTCTATTACTGTGCAATACGCCATGTGAATATAAAAACTTATCCATCCCAGTGTGTAATGTGTAAGGCGATTGAGCCCGGTCGCTATGCACCCAACAGTTTCATTGTTATTGGCCGGTCCTAGAAGCAGCAGAAGTGGAGGGTGGACTAAGACTTGACCGAGAGGGTGGAGAGGGAAAGGGGGGGGGGGGCTCTTCTTGTCTGCTCGCCCGGTGATAAGGGAATCTAACTGAAGACCTTCTCAACGATCCTCTTTACTTGGTAACACCACCCACCCCCTCCTTTCCATTCACAGCATCCTTGGTCCGGGCGAGATTGCGAGACCAAGTCACATCTCTTATCCTGAGGCGGACAGAGCCGGGCAAGTGTTTTAATGTTTCCCTGGACTCGTTCTCTTTTAGATCATGTTCTCCTGATGGTCTCACTCTTCTAGAACATGTTCTCCTGATATTAGCACTCTTCTAGAACATTTTCTCCTGATAGTCTCACTCTTTTATATCATGTTCTCCTGATGGTCTCACTCTTTTAGGACATGTTCTCCTGATGGTCTCACTCTTCTAGAAAATGTTCTCCTGATGGTCTCACTCTTCTAGAACATGTTCTTCTGATATTAGCACTCTTCTATAACATTTTCTCCTGATAGTCTCACTCTTTTATATCATGTTCTCCTGATGGTCTCACTCTTTTAAGACATGTTCTCCTGATGGTCTCACTCTTCTAGAAAATGTTCTCCTGGTGGTCTCACTCTTCTAGAACGTGTTCTCCTAATAGTTTCACTTTTCTAGAACATTTTCTCCTGATAGTCTCACTCTTTTAGATAATGTTTTCCTGATAGTCTCACTCTTCTAGAACATGTTCTCCTGATGGTTACATTCTTCTAAATCATGTTATCGTGATAGTACACTTTTCTTCCACGCAAATGTGGGTACACTTCCTCTACATTCAAACTTCCTCATCCCTAACACATTAGCATAATTAGAAAATACGAGTAGAGCCAGAACGAGTAGTAAAACGCGGTTAAAAAACAAAACAAGAAAAAGTTTTGAAAATTGGTATTGTTAATAAACAATGGACCCTGTTGCCAAGAAATATTTGATTTAATGTTATTTCAAATTTACGGGGTTGGAGGGATTAGGATGAAGAGTTAATTTATTCATCTAAATTTTCTTTTGATTATTTACATATTATATATTTTTATTATTATTTTGACTAAAGAGGGTTTCACGTTGTACCCTACGTAAAATTATTGTGAAGTAAAAACATTTTTCAATTCAATTAGTCATATTTTTAACTATTCGACTAACCCTGAACGATTTACTGAGCAATCAAATGGCTACTAAAGACAGCTTGGAAGAGCAAATGTTCCAACAGTCATTGTATCAGCATTGCTCCATGACAAAAAGCTCGGATCAGGAGGACGATCGAATTGGACTACAATTGCAAAAAAAGATTATCGGAGACTTGGAGGCAGAGAAATTGGACATCATGACAGACTTGTACGTGGCGACATCTTCTCACCAGGAAGTAAGTGCAGATAGTTTGTCTGATCACCTGGAGTAAGTGCAGACAGCTTATATTCTCACCAAAAGTAAGTGCAGCCAATTTATCTTATCACCAGGAAGTAAGTGCAGACAGTTTGTCCTATCACCTGGAAGTAAGTGCAGACAGCTTATATTCTCACCAAAAGTAAGTGCAGCCAATTTGTTTATCACCAGGAAGTAAGTGCAGACAGCTTGTCTTATCACCTGGAAGTATAGATGCACACACCTTGTTAAATTCACCAAAAGATGATCTACAATATATCACTTACAGAACTAACTCAATGTAGTTAGATAGGACTAAAATCTCTTCCGCAAGATTTGTCCGAATTCGACTTCTTGAATGAATGTTAAATGGACTATCCTCAGTCTAATACGTACTTATATTGTGGAATTATTGGACTTCAACAGATGGTCGACCACAGGACGCTAGGAACCGTCAAGAAACGTCTTGATATGAACAACAAGAAAGATGAGGAAATAAGTAAAGCTAAGACAAGTCTTAAGGAACTGGATGACCGTATCAAGGTAGTCCACAACAAGGTGAGGAAGAACCAACATGGCTGCTAGATGCACGTCATTTATACACCTTTACAATATAGGGTAGTCTATGAGGTGAGAACCAACGTGGCTGGCTTACACACATTTATATATCTTTATATTATGACTCGATTTGCTCGTTGGGCTCTACGCCCCCAAATACCCAGTGAGTTTTCTTTGCAAGTGGATGTAAACTAATGTAATTCCAGAGCCGTCTTTTGATAGGTCTTATCGTTTAGCCACAAGAGACCTCTAAAGAAAGGTCCGCACCGACTTTAAAGTTGCTCCACCATTTTGATTTTTTCGGGGGTTTTCCCCGTCGGTTACAGGCTAGAAGCTATAAGTTTGCCAAATTACAAGTTTCTAGCTCATCTGGAAGGGAGTCAGCCATGTGGATTTATAGTAGTATAATAGTTTACAACAAGGTGCGAAGTTGAGCGTTCCCAAAAGGTTTTGTCTCTTGTGTATTTAGAGGAAACGCTTGACCTTATGCGTTTGGATTTAAAGTTCACATGGGTGAGCCCAGAGTACGTTTCTATTGTGTGTAATGGATGTAATATGTCCGAAAAACTTTTCCATCTAATTTACAACTGCTACCAGTGGCAAAATTGAATACCAGCATATGTCTCCCAGGTGAAGTCCCTCAAGACACCCAAAAGGGGTGAACATGGGAGCTTGTCCAGGAAACAAAAGAGCTTAAGTTCCTTGGAGAAACTTCTCCATGAGACCAATATGAGATGCAACCTAACCATGACGAAGAATTCCAAGCTGAAGGAGGAAATAGTTACCCTGATGAAGGAAAGGTATTTAAAGGCTTACTGGACAAATTTAAACCTTTTTTTGACAGGGTGAATTCTGAAGAGGAGCGGCAAAGAAGGTGGTTATCTTTTGAGGGTAAAAGGCCTACTGGATAAATTTAAACCTTTTTTGAAATGATGAGTTCTGACGGGGAGCGATAAAGAAGGGGGTTATCTTTTTAGAGAAACGCATAGCACCATGTAGTCAGGAATACCCAGTATATGGGTGAATTTATCTGTCAACATAGTTCCAATTTTATTAGTTGATTGGTCCCTCACTTGCTTCGGTTAGCAGCCCCTGGACAGGATAAAATGCTACCAATTAATCTGATATTCTAGGCAATACTTACTTTTACCCAGGTTGATATTCCATCTTACGAACCGACTTGACGCCGGCAAGAAGGTCATGGCCGATCTAATAGACGAGGTTTCCTTGACATGTGACTCCAGAGAGGATTACCTGAACAAGATGGAGACGCTGGCACAGAGAGGGGATTGTCACCTCTCTTTCAACGTGGGGAAGATGGAGGTTAGGAGGTGTTCAGTTGAGCACCAGGAACTGACAGATTTAATACAAACTTACAAGTATATGAACCCTAGTTTTTTTTAGGGGAACTTAAATATTTAATTTATAATTTAGTTCATCATTGTATGATTACAGTGTGTGTTTTCTTTACATGTTTAACATATGAGAATACAAAATCTCAATATATGCTTCGCACTTGAATTGAAAATCATTGTCTTAAGCATATATTTATCTTTATTTCAAACTTATCTTAGCACAGCAATGAACATATGTACTAAGGCGTCAATCCCATATGACCTAATTTTCCAGTTATGGAGAAGTTAGGGCTCAAATCCTGGTAGTTTTTTTTTAATTATATGGGTTCCTGATTCTGGCTCCACGTAAATATGTGTATACCTCCTCTAAATTCTAATTTCCTCATATCTACTGCATTAGCGTGAATACGTTTTAGCCTAAATGAGTGGTATGACTTAGTGCACGAAATAGCTAATAATAAATTTGGATTAAGGTAAGGCATTTGTTTTGTACCCTCAATATTTACCCTGGTGAAGTGTCTATGATCCATACCTAAGGGGGTAGCGGTGTCCAATCTGAATGTGCTCCAGATAGTTCGTGTGTGTGTGTGTGTGTGTGTGTGAACAAAAATAAAACATTCTTACCAAGATAAATAGCATGAGTATTTATGGTCAGACGACACCGAGATGTTTCAGATTGAGAATCTAACCTCTAGCTAAACAGACCTCACGGTTAATTTGCTATAGGACCTCCACCTCCAAGGAAACTACAAGTCCCGTGTCCACGAGAGTGTCGAGCTCAAGGGTCAGAAACGCGTCATGAAATCCGTCATCGAAAAGGAGGAAATTAGGCGGAAACAGCGCAGAAGGACAGTAGAGGCAACACTCGACGAATACAGGCAATTGCACTCCGCCATGGATGTCCACGTCTAGGACAATATTTCTCTTATAATTTGAAAATGCACGGAGGCATTTGTTTGTCAGACCTACCTTTGCAACAGGTTTTTTTTTCTCCCCTTCTTCACTTACCTACCAGAAATATTGTTATAGAGCTTATTACGTGTTATGTGTGGGTAGTATGATCTACTATAGTCTGTATAAATAATATCAACCGTGCTTTTGTAATCACAGATCTGCCTAGAATTGTTTAACTCTAAACTTATTGGAAAATAACACGCTTAGCACAGTGGGATTCTTACTTTAGATAGCCGACGAATATGTTTTTAGATATCATTAAAGTGACTTTAAATTATATAGACGGAAGGTGGTCGTTGTTGGTGAACGTCGATACTTGCCTAAGCCAGTGCCGTGGAGTGTTGTCAGGATGGGAAAAGTTGGTTAAAACTGAGCCTGTCGTGTGTGTTATTCCCTCCGGTCTCCATTTGGCTAACCATATATAAGCTCTGCTTCGCGTGCCTCTGATGGTAATGTTGATAGCGAGTTTTCTACCGAGTGATGAGAACCATTCACAGGTCCTCTACGTCCACTCTTACCTTGCACTTTTCCACTGTGGTGTAGCTTATAAGAGAGGGGCATTGTGTAATCCGTCAAGGAAAGACTGATACTTTTTTCATGGTAGATGAAGTGTACATTTTATATTCTCTAAATTGAAAAACGACACCTTGACATGGGAATCGAACCCGAGAGTACACCAATACTCTAACCATTGAGCTATCCAGGAGTCGTCCCATTCCCAGAGGTAATTCTTCAGTCATATTTTAAGGCAGAGTCTGTGATGGACGTTTGGAAATCGTCAGCTACATAATATGTAATCAATTAGGATCACGAGCTATCAGATAACGCAGCCATCCTCAACTCGGTAGGTCTTTATACTGCCAATAGATCAATGATAACTGTACGAAGGCGCATATTATAATGAATTAAATATTCATCCATTATATATATTAGTTACGGTTATAGCTGAGTCAAAATATCATTCTTTGATAGAGTTCTGTTAATCCCGGCAACATGTCACACCTCGGCACACCCCGGAGATGATCATTTTAAAGCTTACCAAAGTAAAGGATGGTATATCGGATGCTCGGTCCAAAGCCGACAGAACTCTAACCTTCTGTGATGTCCGGATACAGGAAGATAGTGGGGAAGATTCAGGGGTTGACCAATATGAAGAGTCTCGCCGGGATCTGCGAGCTTTTGACCAAGCAGGAGGAGGACACCCACCGTCTGTACAACGACGTGAGTGACACGAGGAGCACGGTGCTGCATCTGAGGGAGCAGGTTAGAGAATCTTATCGGGAGATGAAGCTGGAAACAGAGAAACTGCAGCTGAGACTGGACCACCGTAGGAAGATAGGTCAAGGTCGGTTCATATCGAAACAAACAGGGACAGTAGACCTCAGATCTGTTTGAGCCGATCTCTTCAAGCCAGAGTGGGGGTGGAGAGATCAGCGTCACTCTCGTAAAGGCTTGTGGGTTAACGTGATATTCACTGTCTCGACGCAATATGAAGGTCAAAATAAAGCCTGGGTGTACTTACTGGGCGTACTTACTGTGTGAATGTAGATCTGACGAATGAGCTGGAAGCGAGGACGTCCGAGTTGAGGGAAGTCCACGAGAGGTACCAGAGGAACCAGGGCATCCTCAACAAACTGATGTCGTGGATGGAAGAGATGTGTGTCCTCCTGCGGTGCGACAAGGCCCCCTTGCTTGCGTTACTAGGTAGGACGACGTTGGTTACATGATGATGGCGGCGGTGTGACACAGTTCAGACATAATGCTCCCCCGATTAATGGTTTTTAATCAGACGAGAAGAAATATCTATTTAATCCTGACATATAACTCTGGTACGTATTAAAACATGGATTAATTTGCTCTTTCCTTGTTTCGTACTTATATTCAAACTTTACCATAGGAGATTGTTCTTATTTCCACTTGAAAGGCAAAGGAGAAAAAGAAGGAATTTTAACTCAAATGGAGCTGGTGATGCCATATGTTAGACAAATATGATACCATTTTAGTACACTTTAGATTATGGTTAAAAGAAGTTTCTGACACATTTAAATAAATTAAAAATAAGTTTTTTCTGGGGTTATAATGAGGTTTGAGATATAAAATATTATCCTGAAAAATGCATGTGACGTGACTCTCCCTCTTTTTTTACACCTTACTCTTATCTCGAAAAGTAAGTATTAACGCTCCTAGAGAATTTCAGTAATGAACGAACCTAATATGAAAATTGGGAAGTAATGCATGATCGGGATGTATTCTGATGTCAAGACTGGTTGATTCTTCAGGGGAACATTCTTCTGTGAGTCTCTTGAACTGGGGGATGTACATGAGACTCATTGAGCGCAGGACACTGGATATCATCAACATCCTCTACTGCAGGGAAGGACATCCCCCGAGCATTTCTGGCATCAAGAGGTGCGTTACCATACATAATGGGCTGGGTTCAAACAATACTGAGAGGAACATGGGTAGTTGACATTCAATGGGAAACTTGAACCACTTGTAGGAAAACAATATCTGACTTAAAGCCTTCATGATATCCTCTAAAATGAATCTTTATAATATCCCAGATAACTATTAAATTGTGTTTAAGAATATAAAAATATGTTGTGGGTAGTAGAATTATTGGCGAAAATCAACCACCACTGTCCTAGATTCCATCATGGTAATCAACACACTCTATTACTGCTGTCCTAGATACTCATACCCCAGTAATCAACCCTCCCCTATGCCTGCTGTCCTAGATTCTCACCCCCAGTAATCAACCCTCCCCTATGCCTGCTATCCTAGATTCCCACCCCCAGTAATCAACCTTCCCCTATCGCTGCTCTCCTAGATCCACACGCCCAGTAATCAACCCTCCTCTATCGCTGCTGTCCTAGATCCACCCCCCAGTAATCAACCCTCCTCTATCACTGCTGTCCTATATCCATACCCCTCAGTAATCAACCCTCCCCTATCGCTGCTTTCCTAGATCCACACGCCCAGTAATAAACCCTCCCCCAACACCTGATGTCCTAGATCCACACCCCCTAGTAATCAACCCTCCCCTATCGCTGCTTTCCTAGATCCACACGCCCAGTAATAAACCCTCCCCCAACACCTGATGTCCTAGATCCACACCCCCTAGTAATCAACCCTCCCCTATCGCTGCTTTCCTAGATCCACACGCCCAGTAATCAACCCTCCCCTATCGCTGCTATCCTATATCCACACCCTCAGTAATCAACCCTACCCTATCGCTGCTGGCTAGATCCACACCCCCAGTAATCAACCCTCCCCTATCGGTGCCATCCTAGATCCCCACCCCCGGTGATCGTCCCTCCTCGCAAGGCCAGATTGGAGGCGGTTCCCCTGTGTGAAGCCGCCCCCACGCAGCCCTGCTCACTCTGCTCGGAGGAATACATGCTGAAAGACGAAGCAGTAGCACCCTTGAGCAGCAAGCAATTGACGACAAGGATCCTCCAGTTAAGGGAGGACGACACCAGCAAGAAGAGACTGCTGCACAACTTGTGTGACTGTAGTCACCCAGAGTCCAGGAAACTGTTCCGTGACATCTTGTTGTCACAATGAGCGGGACTTGTGTTGCTTGTTGTCACAATGACAGGGACTTGTGTTGGTATAAAGGAAGTGTCATTCTCAACTACTGTGTCTTTAATTAACGGAACATTCAGCTCTGAGCGTTTGTACAACCACAGGGGTTTCTGTAAGAGGGGTGGATGGTAGGAGGGTGTTTATTGGGGCTGGACACACTACCCAGGGCCCAATGGAAGTTTTGTGCTATGGGTAGTGAACTGGAAATGTAACACTCTGGGTAGCTATATGGAAATAACACTGTGGGTAGTTGGAAATGTCACACTATGGGTAGTTATGGGGAAATGTCACACTCTGGGTAACTATATGGAAATAACACTGTGGGTAGTTATATGGAAATAACATACTGTGGGTAGTTAAATGAAAATGTCACACTCTGGGTAATTATGTGAAAATAACATACTGTGGGTAGTTATATGGAAATAACATACTGTGGGTAGTTAAATGGAAATGTCAAACTATGGGTAATTATGTGAAAATAACATACTTTGGGTAGTTATATGGAAATCTCACACTATGGGTAGTTATGTGAAAATGTCACACTATGGGTAGTTGTGTGGAAATGTCATACTATGGATAGTTATGTGAAAATGTCACACTATGGGTAGTTGTGTGGAAATGTCACACTATGGATAGTTAAATGGAAGTGTCGCACTATGGGTAGTTATATGAAAATGTAACAATCTGGGTAGCTATGTGGAAATATCACACTATGGGTAGATATATGGAAAAAAAATACTGTGGGTAGTTATATGGAAATGTCACACTATGGGTAGCTATGTGGAAATGTCACACTATGGATAGTTATATGGAAATGTCACACTGTGGGTAGTTATATGGAAATGTCACACTGTAGGTAGTTATATGGAAATGTCACGCTATGGGTAGCTATATGGATATGTCACACTGTAGGTAGTTATATGGAAATGTCACGCTATGGGTAGCTATATGGAAATGTCACGCTATGGGTAGTTATATGGAAATGTCACACTATGGGTAGTTATATGGAAATATCACACTATGGGTAGTTATATGGAAATGTCACACTATGGGTAGTTATATGGAAATGTCACGCTATGGGTAGTTATATGGAAATGTCACGCTATGAATGGCTATATGGAAATGTCACGCTATGGGTAGCTATATGGAAATAACATACTGTGGGTAGTTATATGGAAATGTCACACACTGGGTAGTTATATGGAAATGTCAAACTATGGGTAGTTATATGGAAATATCACACTATGGGTAGTTATATGGAAATGTCACACTATGGGTAGTTATATTGAAATGTCACACTATGGGTAGTTATATGGAAATATCATACTATGGGTAGCTGTATGGAAATAACATACTGTGGGTAGCTATATGGAAATGTCACACTATGGGTAGTTATATGGAAATGTCACGCTATGGGTAGTTATATGGAATTATCACACTATGGGTAGCTATATTAAAAAACCATACTATGGGTAATTATAAGGAAATGTCACACTATGGGTAGTTATATGAAAATAGCACACTGTGGGAAGCTATGTGGAAATATCACACTATGGGTAGTCACGTGTAAATGTCACAATATGGGTAGTTATATGGATATGTCACACTAAAGGTAGTTATATGGAAATGTCACACTATGGGTAGTTATATGAAAATAGCACACTGTGTGTATCTATGTGGAAATATCACACTATGGGTAGTCACGTGGAAATGTCACAATATGGGTAGTTATATGGATATGTCACACTAAAGGTAGTTATATGGAAATGTCACACTGTGGGTAGTTATATGGATATGTCACACTGTGGGTAGTTATATGGAAATGTCACACTGTAGGTAGTGATATGGATATGTCACACTAAAGGTAGTTATATGGAAATAGCACACTGTGGGTAGCTATGTGGAAATATCACACTGTTGGTAGATATATGGAAATAACATACTGTGGGTAGTTATATGAAATTGTCACACTATGGGTAGCTATGTGGAAATATCACACTATGGGTAGCTATATTGAAATAACATACTGTGGGTAGTTATATGGAAATGTCACACTGTGGGTAGTTATATGAAAATAGCACACTGTGGGTAGCTATGTGGAAATATCACACTATGGGTAGCTATATGGAAATAACATACTGTGGGCAGTTATATGGTAATGTCACACTATGGGTAGCTATGTGGAAATATCACACTATGGGTAGCTATATGGAAATAACATACTGTGGGTAGTTATATGGAAATGTCACACTGTGGGTAGTTATATGGAAATGTCACACTGTGGGTAGTTATATGAAAATAGCACACTGTGTGTAGCTATGTGGAAATATCACACTATGGGTAGATATATGGAAATAATATACTGTGGGTAGTTATATGGAAATGTCACACTGTGGGTAGTTATATGAAAATAGCACACTGTGGGTAGCTATGTGGAAATAATCACACTGTTGGTAGCTATATGGAAATAACATACTGTGGGTAGCTATATGGAAATGTCACACTATGGGTAGCTATGTGGAAATATCACACTATGGGTAGCTATATGGAAATAACATACTGTGAATAGTTATATGGAAATGTCACACTATGGGTAGCTATGTGGAAATGTCACACTGTAGGTAGTGATATGGATATGTCACACTAAAGGTAGTTATATGGAAATAGCACACTGTGGGTAGCTAATGTGGAAATATCACACTATGGGTAGCTATATGGAAATAACACACTGTGGGTAGTTAAATGGAAATGTCACACTGTGGGTAGTTATATGAAAATAGCACACTGTGGGTAGCTATGTGGAAATATCACACTGTTGGTAGCTATATGGAAATAACATACTGTGGGTAGTTATATGGAAATGTCACACTGTGGGTAGTTATATGAAAATAGCACACTGGGGGTAGCTATGTGGAAATATCACACTATGGGTAGTTATATGGAAATAATATACTGTAGGTAGTTATATGGAAATGTCACACTGTGGGTAGTTATATGGAGATGTCACACTATGGGTAGTTATATGGAAATAGCACACTGTGGGTAGCTATGTGGAAATATCACACTTTGGGTAGTTATATGGAAATAACATACTGTGGGTAGTTATATGGAAATAACATACTGTGGGTAGTTATATGGAAATGTCACACTATGGGTAGTTATATGAAAATAGCACACTGTGGGTAGTTGCGTGGAAATAGCACACTGTGGGTAGTTATATGGAAATAGAACACTGTGGGTAGTTACGTGGAAATAGCACACTGTGGGTAGTTACGTGGAAATAGGATCCTAGTTTTGGTTCCCTCGCTGTTTTAACTATTGTTGTTTGCAGTCCAAGAACACCAGCTCATATCAAGATAATATAATAATTATATATGTTTCACATTTGACTGGAGATGGTTCGTTATTCAAGTGAGTGGGTTGTTTTGTGGTAAACAGTTTGAAGGAAAGCGGAGCAATAATGTGACTATTTTAATGTTCTCGCCCCCCTTCGCGTTATTATGGTTTCCTCAGAGCACAAGGGGTGGAGTTGTAAGGGGGAGGGGTGGGGGTGAATTCACCCCCCCCGAGCCTATAATTAATGTCGTAAATTTTGTCTCGCTCGGAGCTTGGAAGTCTGCAATCCAATATGGCTGACAATTATATTTTGTCTTCTTTTCCCGTCTCTTTTTGGTCTATTTGCCCCGTTTTATTTTCTTTCGTATTATTTCTGCTCTGGCTCTCTGTGTTTTTTTTGTTTTTTTGCTCTGCTGTTATTATGTATGTTCTGTCGTTGTTTACTGTGCAGTTTAGTGTGACTCATAACACGACTCATTTCCGTCCGTTGGCAACGATATATTTAAAGAAACACATAAATAAAGAGAGAATTAAATAGTGAGAATTTTAATCAAATCATAAAATGAAAAAGAGAGATATTTTCACCAAAATTAATGAAATTAGAATCATTTATTTCTCATCTTTTGGTAGAGAAAGCAATATGAATTGTATTTTCCCCCCATCTATTAATTAGTTATAAGATAATATTCGAGCATTTTAAAAAGAGGTAATGAGCAATTTTATTAGAATATTTAATTCAGAGTATTTGATGCGCTTTTATGCATACCTGTAGCATATTTCATAAATAAAGATATGTTTCTTTATATTTTATTTTGACCATTGAAATGTTAATTATAATTTAATAAATCACTGCTCCTTAATTAGTTAATTTAGAAACATATATAATAATATAACTTACTATTTGAGAACTAAGATATATATTTAGATCCATTACTGTTTCCAAGTTTTTTTATCCAAGCCATATATTCTCCACTGCCGGCTTGCTAGGTCTGTTGTAACTTCATATGCCTCACAATCTAACTTAAGACTAGGACAGACACAACATCAAGTCCCCGCCCGTTAATTTATCACTGTGAAAGGGTAAAACCATATTTTCACTAACGATAAATATTCGGCGATGCGGAGAATCAAACCCGGGACCCTTAGCTCAATAGGCAGACACGCCACCGACTGAGCTGAGGTGTCGAACACTAAGATATATAATTATATTATTATTATTATTATTATTATTATTATTATTATTATTAAAGGAAAATGAAATGAAATTATTATATATTTTCAAGGAAAGAGTTGATACACTCAATCCACTAAGCAGAATTGAAAAATAATTAAATTTAAATAAAAATTCAGTCAGTGTAAATGTATATTACTGGTGGTAGACAAATGAAGGCCCCTTGTTGTGTAGAATGTTGTTCACTCTGTGAGCTATAGAGAGTTTTAAGGTCCAACACAAATGAAGGCCCCTTGTTGTGTAGAATGTTAAGTCAGTCACTCTGTGAGCTATAGAGAGTTTTAAGGTCTAACACAAATGAAGGACCTTTGTTATGTAGAATGTTGTTCACTCTGTGAGCTATAGAGAGCTTTAAGGTCTAACACAAATGAAGGCCCCTTGTGGTGTAGAATGTTAAGTCAGTCACTCTGTGAGCTATAGAGAGCTTTAAGGTCCAACACAAATGAAGGCCCTTGTTGTGTAGAATGTTAAGTCACTCACTCTGTGAGCTATAGAGAGTTTTAAGGTCTAACACAAATGAAGGCCCCTTGTTGTGTAGAATGTTGTTCACTCTGTCTAATATAATATAGAAGCTCGCGCGCGAACCTTTATGTGCTAGTTTATGATTATTTGTTTATGGAATGGAAGTATAAATATTAATAAACGTGGTAAAGCGTGGTGTGTTATGTGTCTGGAACAAGTACGTCAGAAGGATACGTATCATGAAATATTAAAAGTTCGTTTTGACTGAGTGGGGAAGATTTAGATGTGAGCTCTACACCGGGGGAGCACGGTGTTTCGAAATAGATTGCAAGGTTTATAGTGGAGGTACAGAAGATTTCAAACACCATTGGCTGCCATTACTTTCATAGTCATGTGGAGGGAAGTTATTACAGGCCCTCCATACTACCCAGCCCCCGGTTATCTGGGCCTCAGGACTACCCAGCACCCCGTTATCTGGACCTCCATACTATCAAGCCTAGGCATTTAAATACATTTTTATTGACGGTCTTATGAGCAATTTAATTCTTCGTCATATTCTTTAAATAAATGTCAACGGTTTGTAAATATTAACAATGTTTTATTTAATCTTCCTTTTACATTTAGGTAAAACTCACATTTAAATCTTTGTTTGAAAAGTATGCAAACTCGCTAAATACAAATTTAAACATGCTATGAAACGCTACTAATATACAGTTATCACACATGGACTTATGTGAGACTTATCTTATCTCGCGTCCCCTTCTACCCCACCTTAAGCCGAACTATCAATTATTGTGTTTTAAGCTTCCCTTTAATTTTTTTTTTCCTTAGCACCGCATCTCGCTACATCTTTGATTTATAGACGCATTTGTATTAACTAAGCTAACGGGCTCGGGATGACGAAGACTGAATTAAGAGAAAGTGTGCCCAAATTTGCGTGGAGGGAGAGTGGAAAACTATTTTGGAAAAACTATCCTCATTAAATCCAACAGGGATTCGAACCTTAATATTATTATTATTATTATTAGCACCGCGTCTTACTACCCGTTCGTGCTATACGCACTTACGCTAATGTGTAATGGTAGGGGGATTGTAAGATTAAATGAAGGACCTACAGCTTAACGTGGAATCCGAACCACGGTGGAGGCCTGGCATTCCTCACATAACCTTAATATCCCCATCATTGTTTGTCAAGGTTATTGCGTGAGTGACTCCTTAAACCATTTGGTCACCTAAGTGGGTTTAATTAGTAATAATGAATAGGATAAGTTTTTATTTGTAATAATTTTATATTATAAAATATTTTGATAGACTACTTCCTATATCTAAATTTATTCTAAAATTCGTCTTTTGATTAAAAAATAAAAATACCCTTATTGATGGTCACGTGGGTTAAATGTCTGACTCATCTAGTCTGATACTTACCTGTGAAGAAGAGGTCGGGACTCGAATCCTGGCCGGGTGAACTGAGGCTTAATTATTTTTATAAATGATTTCTAGCTTTGAGGTAGGCCTATAACTATTTATAAATGTTATTTAAGTAGTGCCTTTGTTTCAAACTTCAACTTTAGTCTAGAAATGGGTAATACTTTTTATTTGTGAAGAAGGATATGTCATTTTGTCAGCCAAGCAGTTAGCTAGTCATTCAGTCATTCATTTAGTCATTCAGTCAGTCAGTTAGATATTCATTCAACCAGTTAGCTAGTCATTCAGTCATTCATTTAGTCATTCAGTCAGTCAGATAGATATTCATTCAGTCAGTCAGATAGATATTCATTCAACCAGTTAGCTAGTCATTCAGTCATTCATTTAGTCATTCAGTCAGTCAGATATTCATTCAACCAGTTAGCTAGTCATTCAGTCATTCATTTATTTATTCAGTCAGTCAGTCAGTCAGATATTCATTCAACCAGTTAGCTAGTCATTCAGTTATTCATTTATTTATTCAGTCAGTCAGATATTCATTCAACCAGTTAGCTAGTCATTCAGTCATTCATTTATTTATTCAGTCAGTCATATATTCATTCAACCAGTTAGCTAGTCATTCAGTTATTCATTTATTTATTCAGTCAGTCTGATATTCATTCAACAAGTTAGCTAGTCATTCAGTCATTCATTTAGTCATTCAGTCATTCATTTAGTCATTCAGTCAGTCAGTTAGATATTCATTCAACCAGTTAGCTAGTCATTCAGTCATTCA
>CABFOV010008241.1:0-24457 GCA_902141375.1 Timema poppense
ATTACACATTAGCGTAAGTGCGTATAACCCGAACGGGTAGTAAGACGCGGTGCTAATAATAATAATAATAATAATATACTATAACTGAAGCAATCAATGTATCCCTAAGAAAACTAACTACTTTTCAAAATCATATATTTTTTAATTTAATTATAAAAGAGAAAGAATTGATTTTCACTTTCATGTTATTTTCAATTTTGTAATCTAAAAATTAAGTTTTCTTTTCCTTGAAAAGTTTCCTTCATTTTACCTTGTTACCTTAAAAGTTAACAATATTGTTGAAAACTAACCAAGTTGGTTGTTTTTTAGCTAATTACAAACCATAGTTTTATTTACACACAATTAGGAACAAGACATACATTTGTTTTTGTTTTTTAGTTTTCTTGTCACCGCGTCTCCCTAGCTGTATGTGTGTGCATTAGGGATAAGGAAGCTTAAATTTAGAGTAAGTGGACTCACATTTGAGCGGGAGGTAGGGCAGGTGAGTGGAATACCATTTACAAGAAATTACTCTCAGTACACTCGTCCGGGGTATGAAGTCCCGTCTCACCGCCACCACCAAACCGAGCATCTAGGACTGTTGTTGATGAATGTTCCTGCAGACAGCAGTCTAAGGCTTGTTCAATCAGATTGAAAGGTCGAGACTATCGACTCGCAATGAATGCGGCTGCTTCAATCCGCACCCTCAGTCCGGATCCGACAGTCCATGGGCTGTAGGTGAATGGGCACTATAAGGGTGCCCGTGGTAAAATGCTGGGATGTGTTGACGACGACATTTGGAAATACCGCATTATAAGTTCTTGGATATTTTCTTATAGCGATTTCAACAAAATGCGGGAAAAAATCATCATCAGCAAGTTTCTGGCCAGATAAAAAAGTTCAGAGTTTAAATTCTAAAAATAAAATTCAATTGTGATTTATGCAGAAATTTGTACTTCTGTGAATAAAGTCATGATTTGACAGGATCGCAAGAGAACATTTTAAGAGGATGTGGGATTGTTTAATGGGGTTTTAGTTACGTTTCCACACATTTTTTTAAAAACTTATAAACTTTTTAAATGATTAGAACCCCCCTTCCCCCTCCTACACACACAAATTTTGGTGAAAACGTTATTTAAAAAACTATCTAGCAACTTAATTAATGATCCTTAAGTTTTAAACAACTGCAAAACACCTCAGAGCTCTATCATGCAGCCCAATTTAAAAGTGGATAAAAAAATAATGGAACGAATCATGTTCTAGAGAAATATTTTCCAAACTTTTGTTAGTTGTGTATCCTTCAAGAGACTATAGCCTAACAAACATACTCCTAAGAACTAAATATCTGCTATTTTGAAAAGTATTAAGAGATTGTTTTAAATGTGTTGGTGTTTACAGGGAAAGAAAGACTTGCGGTATTAAAGTTCATCACATCATGTCAAAATCTGCGATGATTTGTTTATCAGACTAAATTACTAAAATGACTCGGCCACAGGCTGGGAACAGGTGTTGTTGATGATGATGATAGCTTACTGTTATCATCAAACATTGGAGGGCAAATGGAAGAGCAAGAAGGTCTGTGTTTTTACTCCCTTCTGCTGAAGAAGGGGACTTATTTACCCCAAAAATTACATAATTATGTGTTATGTTTTTAATTGTGAACTTGAGGGCTACAGTTTTCTGATAGTTGTGTAGGCCTTGCTTTCCCTTTTGCCCTTCTTTCAATGTTTAATTTAATACAGCCGTTGGGCACCATTTTTATTTTTGTTTAAATAAAAAAAAGAAGCTATGATTTATAAAACTAATTGGTACTTTGCGTACCCGGAGAAATTCACAGATCAGGAAACGCTATTCTAAAGCAAACACCAATATATTGAGTAATTCAAAAGTTTAGTAGCTGGGGGGGTGGGAAAAGGAAGGGGATGGGAATATATTATTAGAATATATAGTTTGACTAATCTTCTCACAATCACAGAAAAATATGTAATCACCATACTTAACTTCATTTAACATTAATTAACAGTTCATTGCACTTTTTCTGCATTAGTTTACAAACAGTTTTCATAGAGTCAGGTGGTTTATTTATTTCTGACTTAAAATGGCTTTTATGTGTATATATATATATATATATATATCTTATAAACAATGTACACTGTAAATCTAACATTGACGCACCAAACAGATAGAAAGCGTTGCACATTATGTACACCATAGAAATCTATTTACAATAGCTATACTCTCCATTTCTTTATGTCAAAAGCACAGATTTTTATTTTAGTGAAATAAAATAATATATTTATATTAAAAAATGTACACATTTATAAAAAAATGGACAAAAGGGAACATTATCATTTTGTACACTTACATATCCCCCCCATCCCCCTCACAACATTAGCAACAAAATATAACTCTCACATTTCACATAAAAAAGCACTTAAAAAGATTTTTTACTCTAAAATATTTTCTTATATATACTTTTTTTCTCCTCCCCAATTTGACTAAAGTTAATTTGCTAAAACTATAGTACACTATTAAAGAAACATTTGTTTTAAAATTTTGAATGGGTTTTATAATCGCTTGGTATGTTTTTTTTGTTTCTTTTTTTTTTTATCATAAACATCAATTTTACAGATCACTTTCACAGCTAATTAAGGTTGTGAAATTTTTTCTATATATTTCGAGAATAACTAAAATTATCTCCCTGAGAAGTAGTGGTTTTTTTTATTAGCCACCTTCATTAATAAACAAATTAATGTTCAAACAATTATTTCAATGAAAACCACTAAAAAATAACACAAATTACACAAAAACACTCTATTTATTTATTTTGTGAATAACATTTATTCATTTCTATGTTTCAGCATCATCTTCATCGTTATATAAATATGACAAATATTTACACTTTAAACATAAAAAAAACTTAAGTACAAAACTACAATTTACATATCTGTACACTTTCATGATATTATAATAAAGTAACAAAAAAGAACTTCTCTATATTGCACGAATGTAACAATAATTAATTTGCAAACACAATACAACACACTTCAGACTTTTAAGTATATTAATAACTTTATTAAATAACAAATAGATAAACAATTCCAACAAATAATAATATTACAATGATTGCTCTTGTCGTGTCAACTAGCCTTTTATTATTATTTCGTCTTAATAGATTTTCTAACATTATAATTTAAATTAGGAGGGATAGCCAGCCAGCACACTTACCTAGGTGATACTGGAGTAGAAATTGTTTAGATATAACAACTAAAAAACACATAAACACATTGTTAAGGACAAGCTTTCACTGTCACAGACAGCTTCATCAGGTCAGGAGAGTAGACTGATGAAGCTGTCTGTGACAGTGAAAACTTGTCCTTAAAAATATGTTTGTGTGTTTTTTAGTGTTATATCTAAACAATTTCTACTCCAGTATTACCTAGGTAAGTGTGCTGGCTGGCTATCCCTCCTAATTTAAACCATGATTTAGCCTAGTGCTTTATACCACATAACATTATAATTTAAAATAAAGGTTCCCTTAAAGTATGTCAACACATAACATAAATGCTGTTAACAATCACAGCTTCGGTAGAACATTTTAATCAGAGATCAGCACCACAATTGAAAGAAAAAAAATACTATACAACTAAATAATGAAACTAAAACGAAAAATGGTTATAATAATTTTCAAAAAGTCTGAAGTGGTATAGTCAAAACTAATGAAACAGCATTCTCAATAAAAGTATCTAAAAAAAGAGAAAGAAAACATGGAAGGAATACAAATTAAAATCACATTTGTCTTTTTTTTTTATGAGAACATAAAAACGATTGCACATTCCAATTATTTAAATATCACACTCATGATAAATATTTGTATCATCACATAACATAAAAAACGAACAATATAAACAGTTAGTAATATATGTATATATGTATATAAAGAAGTTTACAAGATAACAGAAACAGGTTTATCAGACTACGTTTCATAAAAAAAAAAAATGAAAGGAAATAATTATTTGTAGCTAAATTAATCATTTACATGCCTCATATTTTTAGCGTGAATCACAGTTGAATAAATAAATTTAAAAAAAAACCTATTATTTACTTGTATAAATTCGCAAACCAAAACTGTATGTGTATCTTATTACCGGTATTATCATCGTGACTGAGCCTCATTAGCAATGCTTACCACACATGATTAATGTTATTTTCTCAAATGTGACAGAAAAACGTGAAAACAATTGAAAGAGTTAAAAGGATAGTACTTGTTTAACACAACCCTCTACAGCTTTATCTTTCCCTTTCCAACAAATTTGCGTTGCATGTTAAATCAGGAGTAAATTTTATGTCTCAAATAAGAAACATTCCAATGATTACTGTACAATAATCAGTATAATTTAAACAGAGAGAATTTTTTTTATCACAATTACACATATTCGGAGACGAGCAGCGGCCATCGCCGCACAGCACTGAAAGGTAAGTGTCCTTACAGCAAAGGTCACCTCAGACTGAGTGTGACCTTTTCAATGCCAAGCAGTTCTCGCATCTTGTCCGTGTATTTGACGAGCGCCACCTTGGACGCCCGGACGTTGATCCTTTCCCCCGCACCGAGAACGTGGCAGCAGTGGGCCTGCTCCAGGAAGTCTGCCATCTTGAGTTCGCGAAGGGTGCTCTTGGGCGAGACGGCCGGGTCGGTGTTGAGTTGGCGCAGCACGGCGTCGCGCGTCTTGAAGCGGAGGACCGCCATCACGTCTTGCAGGAGCACCCAGCGGTCGTTGGGTGCCTCGTTCACCAACGAGTATAGCACCGGCATGGCCACCTCGCTCGTCTCAAACTCCATTTCCTCCAACTCTGGAGGTTCGGGGGGGTTCAATGGGGGGCCCTTCAGAGGGTCATAGCCACTGTCCACCGGATCTGAAACAAAATTAAGGTCCAAGGTTATGACTTTAAGGAGAACCTCTTTTCACTTTTTGAGGTAGAATTCGTTATACAGTAAACTCTTGATTGCTCAGGTTAGTCGGTACCATTGAACCTTTGCATAGACAAAAACGCAACTGACACAGAACTCAAACCCGGGAACTTTGGCTCAGTCTGTGATGGTCGTGTGGAACTCATCAGTTATATAGGAACCATTAAAAAAAAAGTGTTGCTTACATTTGAACTGTATAGTTTTTAACATGGATAATTATTTATTTAAAGCTGTGTTACATAGGTTTACAGATAAATACAGTGTTTTAGTTCCTCCTACATCTGTATATTGTAAAGTAATTGTTTATTCTAGTGGTCTGCGAACTTGGGTTTTTTTCTATTCGAGTAAAACTTGAGTCGAGTATTTCCAAAACCTCCAGAGAGGGTTCGAGTCAAGTTTGAGTATATTCATAATGTTAAAATATATATTTGTTTATTTTAAAAGTAGATGCCATATTTTTAAGGTGTGATATTTTAAAAATGTATGAGAATAAAACGTTTCCTTAAAATAAGAATGACCCTTTACTTAACATCCATTATGGTTTCCAGTCTGTGGCCTGGTTAAGTTTTTTATTAGAGCCATATATTTTCCACTACCGGCTTGCTAGGCCTGTCGTAGCTTCATATGCCTTATAATATAACTTAAGACTAAGACAGGCACAACATCCAGTCCCTGGATGTCAATTTATCAATATCAGAGGGTAAACCCACATTTCATCAATGATACATTTTCAGCCATGCCGGGAATCGAACCTGAGACCCTTGGCTCAATAGGCAGACACACTACCAACTGAGCTAAGGTGAAGAATAATGACACTCATTTTTATAAATTGTGAGAACTTAAAAAAAAATTAAATCAATCAATTAAAAAATAACTACTTTAACACTCAAATAAAAATAAATAAATAATAATAATTAAATGTTCATAGACTCATAAAAATTATTTAATTTTTAATTTTTTAAATCTCACTTTTCGGTGTTATTTCGTGTTTATCCAAAATTAAATGTTGTCTGAGGAGTTTATTTCCATATTGAGACAATGTAAACAAAATTAAAATTTATTACTGAAACCTTATATATTTGCTTTAAAATTCTTTGTCAAGTTTGTCTGAATATTTAACAATTTTGTAACCTAAAGTTAGCTTACACTACAACAAAATACTAATCAAATTACAGCATGGTCCAAATTTCTGATTAATTTCGTGTTTATTTAAAGATATTTTTTTTATAAAAGCGGTGTCATTTCGTTTTATAGGAGGATTTTGTGTAACAAGACAATATTGTTTTATTTAGTTTTTCAAAAACATTGTAAATCATATCAAAAAAACTATCAAAGGAAAAAAGTACTTGATTCCATATTAGTATGGCACGTTTGGCTTTATTGCGTCTTACCATTTTTACGGGGTTCTATAAATGTTTTAAACATGCATGTACTTAAAGACATTACAATTACACTAACAATTAAAAGTTGGTAAAATTAATGGTTTATGAGCTAATATTTCTCCAAAATAAACCTTCGTAGCTTTGGTCACCATAGAGAAATCATAGGAATCACAAGCAGTTGGAAGTTTAAAATGTTTCATATTTTGTTTATTAGTCCTTGGTGTAATAATCACTCATGAACACTTCTTAAGCTACAATTTCGTTCCTCTATGCCTTATAAGGACTTTCGCTAGAAATTATTATCTTATTACAAAACTTATTTCAATTCAATTTATAATGCTCATAAAAGTTGATAATACTTAAAAATTAAAAATAAGATGGTTAAAATAATATTCCTAGTAGACAAATGATATATATAGTACAGTTGAGTCTCGAAACTCGACCTAATGTGGACTGAGATGTGTCAAGTTATTGAAATGTCGAGTTTTACGAATGAACTTGAATAAGATGCATGTTTACTAAACAAGGATGAATCACAGTACAGTATAGAATATTATAGGTACAGTTGTACGGTATAGTAACAGTAATATACGTACAGTACAATATATCACGTGTAACATAAAGAAATGCATTACAGTACTGTACATATAATATTGTATTGATTCGAATAACACGTTACTGAATTGGAAAACTAACAAACACAACACTTGTGAAAACACTAGAGCACGACTGGACTGTCCCCTCGAGTTACACAAACTGAGAGGTTATACAGTTGAATGACCTTGGATTGTGATGACTGGCGCCAACAACTGTGTGCACGTGTGCGTGTCGAGTTACACGGAATGTCAGTTATCGGTCAGTTACACAGAATATCAGTTATCGAGTGTCGAGTTTCCGAGACTCTACTGTAATTTTTTTTTTTTTACAAAAGAAGATTTAATATTTGTACAACTAAAACTCGAGGTTGGAATGAGAGATAAAACCAATGTATGTGGAAAAACTTGTATGGACAGAGTAAGTAATGAATGGGTGCTGAAGGAGCGCGGTTTGGAAGGGAATTCAATAGGTCGACGTGAAAGAAGCGTCTTACATTGGTTTGGGCATGTTGAGGATTAGTATGGATTGAGTGACAAAGCAAATATATGAAGGTAGAGTGTGTGTATCAAAAGAAAGGGGTAGGACATGTAAGATGCGGCTAAATGTTGTAAATGAATGTGTTTTTTGAGCTATATGCACAGTTTATTGCCTACCCTGTAAAGGACCGGCACAATTAGGTATGTATGTATGTATGTAATTCTAATAGCCAACTATTTTTTGTTACAGTTTTGTATAAACATTTTATGGCCAATTTAAAAATATTTTGGTTGCCCAGTAAATGATTCTTTCACCTTTTTCTAAAAAATATTCACAGATTTTAAATCCTTAAGATCCTGACGGTACATCATTTCAAACCCTATCCGAATAAAAGATAAATGATGTTTCAGTCTTTCAATAAATATTTTATTACTTGTAAAAAAATCTCTATTTCGAGTTTTATATCAATGTACGGAAGATGGTCATTTTTGAGTAGAGATAAGACAGCCATTTCAATTCTATAATTTTATAAGGCCGTGAACTAGAACTCAACATAATCTTCGCTACCCCATAGTTGAAAATATACTGGATCCTTAAGAACTTTATTTTTTCAAAGTGTGTGTTTTAGTTTAAAAGCCGTTGAAATACCTTTGGTTTCCTCTGCCCCACTAACATAAATATATGAAAAACTTAAACCAGACACCGGATCATTGATTTAACAATTTACTCTATCCTGTGCTCAGAGTCCTTTTTCATGAGTTCAAATTTGAAGGCAGAGTTTGTGATGGACTTGTGGAAATTGTCAGATACATGTACTATTGACAGCCCTCCCGAGTCGAAGATGGCTGCGTTATCTAATAGCTCACGATCTTAATTAATTACACTACTATAAAACCACATGGCTGACTCACTCACTGACATTAATGTTTACCCACTTCCAAATGAGCTAGAAACTTGAAATTTGGCAAACTTATACACGGTAAAATTCCAAAAAGTTAAAAAAATAATTTTAGCTCCCCAAAAAAAATTCCAAATGTCAGAGCAGCTTTAAAGTCGGTGCGGACCTTTCTTTGGAGCTCTCTTGTGGCTAAAGGGTAAGACCTATCAAAAAACGGCTCTGGAATTACATTGCTTTACATCCACTTGCAAAGAAAACTCATTGGGGGTTTAAGGGCGTAGCCCCCAACAAGCAAAGCGAATCATTAACATGTAGCTGACAATTTCCGCGCGTCCATCACAGATTCTGTCTTACAAGAGCAGTGAAGAATGACCCTAGACACGGGATGACTCCTGGATAGCTCACTGGTGGCGTATTAAACAAAAGGTGAAAGGTTCAAGTCCAGTGCCCAGGTGTCATTTTTCATTTTAAAGAATATTATATTTAGATGTAGCCATAACCGTAACCAACAAATATAATAGCGTTGCTATTTTATCCATCAACTTTACTTTAGGTATGAATGTTTAATTAATCTATAATACAAACAATTCTTTTTTTTAACATTTTGTTATTATTTCTATTCACCAAGATTCAGATTCATAAAAAGAAATCAATTTGATTTATATGAAACAACCCAAACAATATCAATATGGCTTTCTAGTCAGCTTAAGACGAGTCAGTCTTGCTAGCCAAGAGTAAAGTTCTGACCTGTGCTACACCTACCGAAGAAAGAGGCAGGCCCCTCAAAGTGCCAAGGAGGTGCGGTACGGCCCTGAACGTCCGCGAGGTGATGTTGCATCAGGCGACGCACGTCTTCGTTATTGGCCAGTGAGAGCGGGGTGCTCCCGTTGTACGTTTCCAGGAGTGGATCCGCTCCGTAAGACAGCAACAAACGGATAAGCTCCAAGTTGCCGTTATCGACCGCCTCGTGGAGGGGCCTAGGGAAATACACCAATCGTGGTACACAGAGGAACTTATTCAAAATGGCTAGGTGGATAATATATTAAAAAAGCTATGAACAACTTGTTTGATTATAAAAATTTAAGGCATTATCAAACCAATATTTAAAAAAAGATTTAACATCATCATTATTATTATTATTATTATTATTATTATTATTATTATTATATTAGCACCTCGTCTTACTACCCGTTCGGGTTATACGCACTTACGCTAATGTGTAATGGTAGGGTGATTGTGAGATGAAATGGAGGACCTACAGTTTAACGTGGAATCCGAACCACGGTGGAGGCCTGGCATTCCCCACATTCACAAGATGTCTTGTCAGAGGTGAAGGAAGGGTTTGGTAATCAGATAAATCTGTGCCGAGACCGAGGATTGAACCCCGGACCCCCAGAACAAAAGTCTAACACCTTACCCCTAGACCGCCAGGTCACCCTAAGATTAAACATTATTAATGAACCTATATAAAATACTTTTTTTTATTTTGGCTTTGTGTCTTCCTACTTGTATGAGCTTAACATAAATGGGTTAAGAATGAGTAGGGTAGACTTTGAAAGAAATGGACTCATGTCTATAAAAAGGGAGAACGGTAAACCACACCCTCAGTACACCGAACGGAGATTCGAACCTTGATCTCCCCGTCATCAGCACTCTAGTCTAGTGGGAGAGTAGCGCGTTAGACCTTGTAGCCACCAGAATAGGTTTCAAAATAATTGAATGTATTACTGGTTTTTTTTTTACCAAACAAAAGCTTGCGAGTCAAATACAATTGTGAAAGCGCTCGGTTGGTAGGTAACATTGAAAACTATATTTTATACTAAAGCGACATTTTATTTTATCTTTTTTATACCAAAAATAAAAATATAAAGATACAAGATAATATGTCTCGGTCTCCTCTCAAATCATTAACTTTATTTTTAAACTGATCAAAACAAAATCTGATTTATAAATCTTTTTTTAAAACTATCAAGAAGAAAACAAAGCAATGGATACACAAGTGTCGAACTGTAGAGGTAAACACTTCTTGGAATCCTTGAGAAAAGCCTCAACTTCGTATCCAAAGCAAATTTAATATATTTCTAAGGGTCTTCCTATCAAATCTTCAGCAACCATGCTCTTTGTGTTTCAGAGGACCTGCAGCGCTACAACCAGCCGACATACCTGAACCCTCCCGGAGCGCAGTCGCTGACGTTGGCGCCGTACATGAGCAGCAGTCGCGCTATTTCCAAGTGTCCTCTCAAGCAGGCCTCGTGCAGGGGGGTGTAGCCGGCGTTGTCACGGGGAGAGGAGGGCATATCCAGGTTCTCCAGGCAGTATGCAGCTACGTCCTGAGTCAACAGTCGGTTACAAATGATTATTAACTTTTAAGAAAGTTTTTGATAATATCATCAGCAGGCTTAGGTGTGTTTAAGGGCAGTGGTTTTACAGTTTTTATAGCAAAACATATTTTTGGTCAAAATTAATCAAATATTGATCTAGTACAAACATAAGAATTTAATATCTGACAAGAATGTCCTGGAATTTATTGACGATTTTTTGTTTATTTTTTCCATTTAAAAAGTTTCTCATCTAATACCGCTATGCCCATGACGGATATTCAACAACTGTTGATATCACCGCGTGAAGAAAATCAAACTCTTATGTTTGTACTCGAGCAATATTTTATCTATTATGGTAAAAAAATAATAAAAATTGCTAAAAAACTGTCCTTTTCTAGTGCCCCTTACATTTACACCTAAAGGCGCTAGAATAGTTTAGTAGAAATTCCTAGGGACTAGAAACCAAGTGGGTTTATAACGTTTTTGGGTGTAGCTGTCCGGTAGTGGGAGAACAAACAGGGGAGGAGGAAATTACAAATTACAATACAATCTATGTTATGACCCTCACTATTAAATGACATCATTATATCCAAATAGATCCATTCTATGCTCCTTTCGTTTCCCAGGCATTTAGGTCAATATTAAACCTAAGAACATCATCTGATTGGCGATATCTCGGCTAACTATACAGTCCTCTTAAGGCTGACCAAAGTGAATAGAGTCTGATCCACGAACAGCTACACAGAGGTCTGAATGTTGTACCTGTGTTTTACATCCTCTTTCCAAGCAAATAATTCTGTATTTACTTATACATTCAATCTTCTACTGTGTTTCTTTAGATTAGATAGTTTAGGCTGACAATGTCCTGCAAATTAGTATTAAAATATACGTTTAAATAATTGGTATAATACAAGTGTACATTTTCTCATTTGGTCTATTATAGTTTGGAACGAATTAAAAAAAAAAATTGATCATAACTAAACCCTCCCTTGATTTAAATTTTCTTTGAAAAACCGGTATACAGTATTACTTATTATATAAAACCGTCGTCAGATACCAGCTTTAAACAAAAAAATTCAAGCTTTTTTTGTATTTATTTTTTATTTTCAAAAATTTCTCATCTGTCAACTATTCTTAATTTCAGAGCTAGAATTTGTCTTGAGGAATGAACAAATAAAATTTAAATATTAAGTGTGAATAAATTCCATCAGGTAAAAACATCAGTCACACCTAAAGAGTTGTAAAATGCACCTTTTTTTAAATTTTATTTCGAAGGCATATAAAACATCAAGATCCAACATAATCTCAATGTAAAAAAATGTTCATGTTTACAATAATTTCGCTATATGAGAAAATTAAAGGACAGTGTTTTAGTGTGCGTCTTTAAAAAAATGCCTTAAAAGTGAGTTGCACTGAGCAATTTCTCCCGAGCGAGCGAGTATGCACGATGGCATGGAATGAAGACTCACCGTGTAGCCCAGCCTCGCGGCCCTGTGAAGAAGAGTCTCTCCCAGGCCTTTGTTGATGACCCACCCTCGGATCTCATTCTGGATATCTTGGACCGACTCGGAGCTTGGCCGCGGCAACGAAAACTGCACAGAGAATTGTGTTAGGACATGATCATCACACTTCGAAAACATTTATATAAACATACACGATGAAAGAATTTGATTGGACCAATGTTTCCCAAACTCTCTCCAGTCACATACTCCTCCCAGGGCCATGACCTAACCAAACTACTTTCAGTGGAAACAAAATTTTTAGCTACCTTTTAAAAATACCGTTCCCAAATTTGAATATAACTTTTGTTGCATCAGAAAGAAAGGATTATGAACTTCCGTATCAGTGGCTAAATGGTCTAAGGCATCACTCTCGTGTAAGACTGGCCTAATGAAGACAGTGAGACCGAGGTTTAGGTACACAAGGTGGCTTTTCCTCGATGATTTCTCACTCTCCTTCCATGCAAATGCGGGTAGATTACCTCTAAAATGTATTCTTCCTTATCCTTACCCCATTGTATTAAGTATCATAAATATATGTATAGCTCGAACGGGTAGTAAGACTTGTTGATAACAAAAAAATCGTTTAACAAACTTACTAGTATAAAATATATATTTGATTATTAATAAAACTTAAGTGGTTCATTGCATACCCTTTGAAAGCCTTCACATACCCCTTTGGGGTACAGCTATTATAGTTTTGGAAAAAGTGACTTCAGACATGCTTATCAATGCACATTGAGTATCCTTTAATTTGATGGTAGTTTCTTATACAACTATAGAACTATAGAATATGCACAGTAAAATAACAATTTAAATAAGCAGAAATACCAACACAATTTAATCAATAAGTTTATAATTGAAAGAATATGTAAAATTTTGTTTTTAAAATATTATGAGAAAAAAAAAGTATACTTAAGAGCTAAGTATTTTAATTTTACTTAATTGTAATTAAAGAATCATGAGTGGTGTATTGCATGGGCTTAAAGAGCTTATTAAAGCAATACCTGTGAAATACTCTCTTCCCTCAGTCTGTTCTGGCGGCCAATTAACCGGAATATTAGACACACAACAACACTCTAACCAAAAAAACATATCAAAGTGTAGTAGGTGTCTGCGTTCTTCACTTTATAACAGGGATCGATTTAGAAGAAGTTTGTTTCATCTTTAAATAAATATTTATCGATTTTTCTAATATTTACAACGCAATGCCTGGTTTGAGCCATATTATCTATCAACAGTCTGATTTTCTTAGGTGGAACCTTTTTCGACAGCCAGAAAAATTACTAAATCTATTTTCATGGGTCAAGTCATGTGATCTAAAGCTACAATGATTGTTAGACGTCATCATCATCAACTGTTTCCATCCTGTGGCTGGGTCAGTTTAGTGAAATGCCTCCTTCTACCATTCTTCTCCTCTCACTTGAACACTTTCTGTTATCTGTTCCTCACATCTCTTTGTTGGCCACCCCTGTGGTCTTTTCCCACATACTTAATCCCCAACATTATCACTACCTATATATAAAAAAAATTAACACCAGTAATACCCGCTTCGGTGACTACATGGTTTAAGGCGTCACTCTCGCAATAGACTAGACTGCCGATGACAGGGTGATCGAGGTTTGAATCCTGGTCGGGTATACCAAGGGTGTTTTTTCCAAAATGATTTTCCGTTCTCCCTCCATGCAAATGCGGATATTCTTCCTATTAACTCAACCTTCCTAATCCCCAACACACAGGCGTTTAACCTGAAAGGGTAGAAAAACCCCGTCAGTAATATAGTATTATTATTATTATTATTATCATCACCGCGTCTTACTACCCGTTCGGGTTATACGCACTTACGCTAATGTGTAATGGTAGGGTGATTGTGAGATGAAATGGAGGACCTACAGCTTAACGTGGGATCCGAACCACGGTGGAGGCCTGGCATTCCCCACATTCACAAGATGTCTTGTCAGGGGTGAAGGAAGGGTTTGGCAATCAGATAAATCTGTGCCGGGATCGAGGATTGAACCCCGGCCGCCAGAGTAATATAGTAAAATGTTATCATTGTTGATCGCTGATGTATTTTTTTAAGAGCCCTTTGCTACGAAAATTGAATTTTAAGTTGGGTGTTACAGTTGAGGTTCTTGAGAGCACAGTCTGCTGAGGAGGTAATGTTTTATTATTGTAGGTTAAGGCGGAGGTTTCGATCGAGTGAATATCATAGGTCCACTTACAGCCCCTTGGTGAGTTAAGGTGTCTACAAACCTTTTAACAGAGAACTATCCGACTTTTCCAGGTTTTCAAGACAACATTTAAAAATATTTCTAACATAACCTTTTTTCTTATATACAGTTTTACTTGGTGAATGGTACTTTTTTTTGTGGTTTATTACAATGATAACATATTTTAGAAAACCATTCCTACAGCTGCTAAATGTAAATGTGTTATAAAAACAAGCCGCGTACAACCATCTCACATTGAGACTGCCATGTCTAGGCAATACGTTTTGTTATCTTCGAGAAACCATAATCTCTCACTTTTGTTAAATGTTCAGGTGTAAAGTTAGTTAAGAACCTAAATTTCCTTACTTTTGATTACATTCCCTGATATGTCCCTGTTTTCAAAAAAAAGTCCCGATCTTTCCAGGTTTTCCCTTACCGAGACAAATATTATGTATAGTCTGCTCTTGTTCACTAGACCCTTCAAGTGTAGCACTTATCTCGTTCAAAATAAAAGCAGAGTCTACTAGGTTTTTAATAGCCTGTTAAACATAAGGTAATATAAGAAGTAGGAATAAGGAGCGTAGTTGTAAACTCGAAAGTGTATCCACATTTGTGAGAAGGAAAAACCATCCTTCGAACCTTCACCTCAATGTCGACCAATCACAATGCGAGTATAACACCGTAGAATGCTCAGTTGCCACAGAATATGTTTGGTTTTACCTGATGATGTAACCATTAAAATGATTTCCTTATTTAGAGTGAAAATTACTTATAACTCATTTTCTAGCAACTTATTTAATTTTCATTTTCTTTTGATTTTGGCTAAATTAAAATAAATTAATAAGTGTGTGGTTTAAGTTTACAGATTTCTTTTTTACTATTTCTGTGAATTAATAATTTTCTCGATTATTCATAGAGCATTACCTATGTTCATGGGGATGGGAATGTTTAGTACAATTAAAATATTCGATTACAAAATATTATAGAACGAGTATAAAAGTTGAAATAGAAACTCATGTCTTACCTTCTTTTTTTCTTTGGTTCCTTCCAAATCAACATCTTTCTTTTGATATTTCTTTTTCTTGCGGATGTAGTCGAATCCTGAGCGAAATTTCCTTCGCACTGAACGCAGTTTAATGCGTTTCCCGACAGCCGGAGAGTTTGGTAGAGCAGCGATGTCTTGGTCTGGCCCCTCTAGTTGAGGAAGTAGCAGTGCAGGATCCGACTCGAGTGGATGAGCGGTTCCGATATCCAGACTAGAAAGCTTTTTCGTAGCAAGAACTCGAAGCAAATCGTGATTCCTTCTAATTTTTCCGTGGAGTAACCGCCGTTTCGAGTTTAAAACAGCCTTGTTGCTACGCAGCAGTGCAGCACTTCGTAATCCACCGGGGGCTTTGTTCACACTTTCACCGTTAGTCCTTGCACTGTTATCACCTCCGAACCCTTCATTGTCGACTTCCTCCGAACTATCGTCCCTGCATGCCGGAGGCGCCGACGCAGGGCGATCCGCGCCAAACACTTCACGAACTGTCGCTCTTTGTCGCATTACAAGTGTTTCGGTTCTCGTCCTGGATTTAAACACAGCGGGAGAAAACCCCTCTCCCAAAATCCCGCGATTCTTGAGAAATGCGTCACGAAAATCATTCATACCTTTCTTGCGGAAATAACCTAAATAAACAGAATCATCTATATCACAGACTTTTTTGCCCTCTTTCACAGAGTTTTTACTCAAAATTTTATTATCTTGCTTCTTAAAACTCTTTTTACCTACTTTACCCGTCGAGTTTGATGAGTCTTTACTAAGCTCAATACCTATACTTGATGTTGATTTAAATTCTGGTGTTTTAGATTTAGTTTGGGAGAGAAGATTAGCACTATTTTTTTCATCTTTAGATTCGGTTGACTTTTTTGGCGGATAAATATTCTGACTAAACCTGTTTAGTAAATCGTTCAATAATGAATTACAGCTGCTATTGAGTTTAGTTTTAGTTTTGGCAGACAATGTTGTCGATGAAGTTGCTTCTTCAGAATCTACAGCAATTTCGTCTCCACGAAGGACTGGATTCCAGTTCGTGGAGATATTGGAAATTGATTCTATATCACTATCAGCTAAATCACTTCGTAACGAACTCCAAGTTTGTCTTGAATTGAAAAGATTTGTAGCTACAGCATTACGAAGATCAGGGTTGAAATCCGAAGAGTCTATGGTAGAAGTAGACGGTGAGTTTGGATACGGATCTAAATCCGGCAACGATGTTGACATTCTGTTGGAAGGTCTAGGAATGTTGATGAGACTCAGTGGCATGCGAAGGGAACGTTTAAACCGGTAGAGTTCCTCTTCCCAGCCCGGTCGGAAATCTGAGCCATCACCAAATGAAGGTTTACTGATCACAGGGTTCGTCTTGGTAGAAATTTCTAGCTTGACTGGGGTTGCTTTTCCTTTATCAGGCGGTGATTCTTTCTTCGGGCTAACCGACGACGACGACAAAGAATCTTTGGATCGTAGTCTCATCCCCACCAATGACCTATCACACTTTTCTTCTTTGCTTTGGCATTTTCTCTTGCGCAACCTTTGTGCCACTGTGTCCACTTCCTCATCACTACCACTTAATTCACTTTCACTACTAGTACTACTATCACTCCCAGCCACAGACACCTCTTTGCTACCCTCAGACTTACCTAATCTTGCTTTCATTTCTGCTAAACTTATTTCATCGTCTACATCTTTATCAACTTCTTTTTCTGTCACAATGTTTTTCCTTGGCCTACCTCTACTACGCCTAACTATAGGAACGTTATCACTCTCCCACTTCCTTATGTCTTTAGTGGCAATTTTGAGTTCTTTCTTAACTTTCTTTGATGCTTCTGTTTTCTTGGTAGCCATTTGCTCTTTTCTATCGAGTGATTTATCTTTTCCCATTGATTTATTTTTCCTTTCGGATGACCTATCCTTTTCTACAGATTTTTCTTTTGGTTTATCCCTGCTCTTTTCTGATAACTTTTCTTTTGATGGTGATTTCACACTTTTACTTTTCTTTTCTTCCATAACTTCCTTTTTCACTACAACCTTATCTAACTTTTCTTTGTCATTTTCAAATGTGTCTTTATTTTCAGACATTTCCTCTTTTAGTATTGTTCCATTTTCAATGTCCACCTCAGTCTTGACATCTAATGACTTCTTCTTTTCATTTCCACAATCAGATTTCCTTAAAATATTGTTTTTCTTTTCAAGAAGTTCATCCCCATTTCTAAGTAATTCATCTTTTGTCTCAGGTGTGTCATTTCTCTTAGAAACTGTCAGCATGTATTTATTGGCATCAACATTCTCGATGGTAACATTTGTTTCTTCATTTCCCTCAATTACCTCCTCTTTGATAACTTTACTCTCCATCTTTTTAGAACGCGCCGGAATGAGAGTAGTTGGTGATGCCTTTTTTCTCCTGCCTCGTTTCTTTATCTTGTGAGTACCTTGTTTCAGTTCTTCCATAAATTTATCACACATATTTCCCCAGATAGGATCAGTGTCCGTTTCACCCTCTTCTATGTCAACCTTTTCAATCTTCACTTCAATCAAAACTTCCTTTGATTTGTCCGCTGTCGAAGGTTGGATTTGTTTGGTGTGAGATTTTCTGTCTCTTCTCATCTCATCAAGTGTCTGCCTTTCAAGAACAGGCATCTCTCCTTCAGAATCAGAGTCTCTGAAGTCAAACACGGATGTTTCAGAAGAGCTCCTCAGCCCGGACATATCCCTAGGAGGAGCCAATGTCACCGGTAAGACCACCGGCAGCGCCGCTGCAACGCTAACCGTACCGCTCCCCCCCGGCTCTTCGTCGGGACGACTGAACAACCTTCTCCTAGGCGGGCAAGCTAACCTCTCCCGAGTGAGCTTTGGAGGACTGCCACTGCTTTGAGTTCCTCCGCTGTTGCCCTGAATCGAAGGTTGGACATTCGTGGGAACCTGTTCTGAAGACATTCTTGCACTGCTCTGGGCACACTCGACGCCAGAATCTTGGACAGGTTGTGTAACAGGTTGCGGCGAAAAGACCACGGGAGTACCAGGAGTCGTCCGGGGGGAATGGACAGAACTGTTGGATGCCGACACAGCGCTGGAAACCGGTGTAGGACTTCTAAATTGCTGCTGTCCTGAAGAATTCATCTCATCAAGTGGACCAACCTGAAACATACGATAGGAAAATATTATAGCAAAGCACCACTAGAATAGTTTAAACTGTTTATGAAGTAAAATAGGTTTCTTAAAAGAAAACATTTTCAAAAAAATGTATTTAATCTTATTTACCTGTTTAAGCTCTGCCTTTGTCCTTATACGAGCAGCTAGATATGCAGCCAACCCATCCAGATCTCCATTGCCCCCTGGGGCACTGTTGCTCATCATATTGCTATGAACATTTTCAGTATCAACTCTTCGTATTTTCTGGGGTTCATTGTGAATCCTTGTCAAAGCAGGTCTACAATCTTCATCACCTCCAACAGAATTAATTTTCTGCGTATGAAGCTTGGTCATCGCCACGACAGACTGGTCGTTTTCTAAACCGGCAGTCATTGTTGGAAGATTATGTCTGGACGTTGGAGGCAATGTCGGGGAAGGCGAGGGTTTTTGGTGGGAAATCAACTGAACTGGTGCCTCAGGTTGTTGAGCCGTCATATTTTGAACATAACACATTTGTTCGGTAGGAGAAGTTAGGTATTGATTCATCTGTTGATTTTGTTGTAAAGATGCCGTGCGTTGTCTCTGAAGATGGGCGCTTTGCTGTAACTGATTTTGGAGCTGTGTCATTCTAGCCTCTTTAATTTCGAGACTATTTCTCAGTATACTAAGTACCCTCTTGTCTGCCACCCCACCTAAGGCGGCATTTCTCACGATGTCTTGCGATTGTGCGGTGGTAGATGAAGTTAATAACTTCTGTAAAGAGTTGCCTCGGGGGGGTGGGAGCTGACTGTTATGCGAGGCCTGCTGCGTTGTTGGGTAAGGGTTTGAATTGTGAGTATAAGATGAATTGCTGTGGGGAAGAGTTTGATGATGAGAATAGTTAAGAAGGGATGTCGTCGAGCCTTTGGGTGTAGTTGTAGTCTGATGCAGGTGGTTCGTTTGCTGTAATTGGTGATGCCCTTGCTGCTGCAACATGTTTTGATGGTGATGTGAAGAATATTGCGACTCCTGAAGGTGGTTTGTGTTGGCGTTATTTGTAACATTTCCATTCACTTGTGGCTGCTGAATATGTTGAGGTTGTTGAACAGGTTGAGGTTGTTGAACATGTTGTGGTTGTTGAACATGTTGTGGTTGCTGAGCATGTGGTTGTTGTTGGACATGTTGTAGTGGTTGAACGTGTTGTGATTGAGCATGTTGTTGCGGTGTAACATGTTGCTGTTGTTGTTGAGCATGTTGTTGCGGTATAACATGTTGTTGCGGTTGTTGTTGTTGAGCTCTTGCTGTAGTGTACGACGACAACCTTTGCTCAATCTGTTGGTCCATAGCATGCCTCCATGGATCTGCCAATTTAGGAACTTTTGGTGCTGATGATCGCCTCACAGTCTCACTTACTCTCTTGTGACCGACCGAAGCAGATGTGGAGGGTACCTGGTAGTACGGGCCGGTTCCCATTGTACTGTTGCGGTTAGGTAGGTAATCTAGTCTGTTTCCACTAAAAACAGGTGATGTTTCCGATAACATCTTATTGGCCTCATAGGTGGTAGGTAGGTAGTGGTTGTTCGTTGCGGCGGAAAACGGTGGGAGCATGGTTGAACCAGTTGAATTATTAGAACTACCACTACTGCTGCTAGTTGAATGCCTCTGTTGATTCGAAGGAACAGTTCCTGTGTAGTACTGAGATTGCTTCGTGTCGTATAAAGGAGCGTGAGAGTTTAGCGGTGTGGACAAACTCTTCTTAATACTAGTGACGTGGGGAAGGTTTTGTGTTGATGAGTTTTGTTGCGAGGCAAAAGGGAGCGGGTGGTGGTTTGTTCTAACCGAATGGTGCTGGTTATCAGTCCGGTAACTACCGGGCTGAGAAGAACTGTGACGAGGGGCACTAAAGTTGGGAAGAAAATCAACCTTAGGAGCTCCGACAGAAGGTGCCGCAGGAGCATCGCTTGTAGGTGAGGGTCTGCTAGAACCTCGTTCATAAGACGGGTACGTAACACCCGAAGGCAACTGAAGAGATGACAACACACTTCCTTGTTGCTGTGGCGTATGGCCTCTCGAAACATTGGGCGTGGTTTTACCGCCGACCAATGACGTGTTGGGAGAAAAACTCGGCATGCCAAATCCACCCTCTGTATCGTCTTTCGCCGTGGAGTCTGCCGATTGTCGGACTGTCTTGACGGAAAGGTCTAAAGGAGATTCCCGTTTGCTACGACTCGCCGTGGCGGAGCTTCCACTACGAACAATTGGCGATGAAGAACTAAGTGCCGTGAGAGTAGACGAGGTAGACGAGGAAGACGATGAAAGCCTCTGATGGCCGTTCGAGAGAGTCGAGTTATTCACAGGTGTAGCAGTTGGGGGCGCGGGTCTACCCGGTACCGTAGAGCCATAATACCCCTGAAACAAAACAATCAATATAGATTTATTTTAATAAACAATTTCCAAAACTTACATTGGTGCTGGAAATTAAATTAACCATAAATAAGTATAGAGTAGTTATATTAAGTATTACCACAAGTACTAACCTGGTGTGTGGAATACTGGCGAGCTTGTTTGGAGGAGGGTGTCTGTTCTTGTTTTCCATGACCGTCTGTTACCGCCTGAAGGTGTGGGTGGTTGTAAGCGTATTGCTGCTGCTGCTGGGACGTGGTTTGTTGGGGCTGGTGGTGGGAAGACAATTGGTACACAGCACCAGAGGAAGATGACGAAGACATTGTACTAGATGCCGGCGCACTGTAACTACTATAAGCGGAGGGTACGGCACTAGCCTGTTGTTGTTGCTGTTGTTGTTGCTGCTGTTGATATTTAGAAACTCCACGGTGACCGTATGGCATCTTAGTTTGGTGACCACCGATAGAGTTACTGTTGGTAGTGGCGTACTGAGAGTGATTTTGCTGCGGTACAACATACTCTTGCTGGATCCTATGGGAAGAAAGGGAAGAGGCTTTGGTGGCCACCGTGCCAAGAGACGCGGCATGGTGCTGCTGATGAGATGGTTGGTTGTTCAGTCTATGCGAGGAAGCAGTGTTGGCCACGACGGATTCTCTCGCGACCCCTCCGGCGCTACTTCGGCTAGCATGGTAGTTTGACAGCGCCGCTATTGGCGGCAGATTGTGCCCTTGAGACCTCCCCGACTGCTGTTGGTGATTCTGGTGCTGATAAGTCGCCAACTGTGACTGGTCGAGTCGGCTTCCGTTATAAACCGTGTGCTGTTGGGGTTTGGGAGCCGCGGAGGTCTTCGCCGAAGAGTAATGAGTCTGCGGCGTCTGGTTGGGGATCGCCGTAGGCTCTTTGGATCTCTGGTAAACAGCGTTCGGAGCCGCCGCCGCCTGCGACGACGGCCAATAGGAGAGCACTGAAGCGGCCGGTGAGGGAGTCTGTTGTTGGTGGTGGATTGGTTGCGGCGCGGAGGTGGGTGGAGGGGCGGGTCGCCCATGGTTGATGTCATAGCGAGGAATGGAGTTGCTAGAGTGCTCGGTGTTTATTAACGATCCCTGTTGGGAAGGCTGAGATGAAGAATTGTTGGCGGCAGACACGGGAGAAGGAAGACCCTGGAAATACGGACGTGCATCCTCCAGTATGTTAGTGTAGCTGACGTCCATGTCCTAGATACCTGAAACAAGTAGCATCAAGCAACAATTACTATCAGAGTTGTAACTTATGCTCTAAGGCAATGCTTTTAAGCAAGAATGGGTGAAAATTGGACAGTATTTCCTCCCATTTGAGGTATTTAACTTACAAATCCTGAACTGACTGATTATATCAGCACAGGAGAATTTCTATGAGCGAGAGCGAAAGAGCCTACTAATTTTGCCGAGAAAGGTATTTTCACATAACCTCCAGGGTACTTTTATAAATTACATACTCGACGTGGGAACAAAGGCTTTACTTCCCCTCCGAAGGAAGTTGTGTTACGGATTTTTATACCTCAAGAAAAATCCATCGACCTCGGCTGGGCTTGAACCCACGGACATGGGGCCCTAAGACCCCCGAGGTCGACACTTACTAGTTTACAAAGAGCTCTTATGGTGTACCCACTTCAGCTACGAAACCAAAATAGCGCCATCAGATGGTCAGTCGTATATCGGATTCCCACTATTCTACGTGGATCGAGTTAGCGGATTATAGAAAGTATGAAGATTAACGATGGCGAGTCGATCGATTACACCCAATGGGACAAGGCTGATGAATCAGTGGGCCGCCTGCTCAAACTCTTTTACCCGTCCAAACTGATCGAACATATCGGGCAAAAAAATAGCCGGGCAGAAGAGTTTGCATAAGAAATATGAACGCCTTGTTTCGAGTATATTTGAAATAGATATGATACTTTACGCATTATTCAGACGGACACAGGGTACTTGTAACCGTCGAAATATACTTCAAGTACGCAAAGGCGTCACGCCGGGGGAGGATTAGGGCGGGCTTGCACCACCCTCTAATGTTGGGAAAAGCTTGAAAGTTGGACATTTTGCGGAGAGCCGAGATCTTGAGTTGGTAAATTCTAGAATTACTCTGTACCACAGTACTTTCGACTAAGAAAGTGATTTACCGCAAACTTGTACAGACAAATTTTAAAACTTACAACAATCGATCCCTACTCTCCAAAAAGTTCTCAACTCCAGAACTCATCAAACATTTAAAGGAGATAACTTCTGTAGTAGATGGTATAGAACGCCTAGTTAATCAAGTTGGCTAGTAGCACCGTTGTCACTGACTACTAGTTTTAAGGGTACTACTATTATCCTACTAAAAACTAGTATAATTCATTCCCAACCTTAGTTTACTTGGATGACAGCTCAAAATGTTACTAGAAGTAGTCCCTAATATATCCCTACGCCAACAGCTGACATTTATCACTTTGGATAACTGTAATGAAAACAGATGGTAATATGTGATAGTTATTCACAGTAATTCAGACCAATATTATTTATATATTTATTTGAGGTCAGACAAAAAGCTTATTTATCGTTTTATTCCACTTAAAAATATTAATATTCACATTACTTTCACAAAAAGGTCTAACGAACATAGCTTCAAAATGGTGACCGACGAATTTAAACCATTTGATTGAACGTGACGGAAACAAGTTATTTACAATGATGCACCCACGCAGCGGATACAAATATTTTATTCAATTAAATATTTATAAATACGATAAAAAAATCATAAAATCATTTACTAGACATATAAAAAATAACAAGTATTTTCTCTTTTCTAAGTAAATGCAATGCCTGTATTAAAAGGTATTAATATATACACTATATTGCACATAATTAATAACGTTCCCGAGCGAAGAATAAATACTTTTAAATAGGTTTAAAATATTGTTTCGAGTTGGATGAAAAATAAATTATTAAAAGTAATGAAAGAGTATGATAAAACATAAGTTTAAGTTATTTTAAATGTAAAATATAACAGGTAATTAAAAAAACTTTACATTTATAACAAAACAGTGAAGTTTTACGAGTGTTGGCAACCCAAAACCTAAACTTGTGATTTTCGAACTGTCATCCAGGTAAAAACCTATCGTGAACAGACTCTAGCTATACTTCATTCACGGTAGGAGTTTACCCCTGAAAGGTCTTTTTTCCTATCAATATCCTACTATATAGTAGATTTCTGGTAGGGAAAACGGCCTTTCAGAAAACAATTCCTACGGTGAACGAACTTTAGCCTTGAGGTTAGGTAGTGTTTTAAATTGAGCCATCAACAAAGCCGGAGTTCTTACGAGTCGAGACTGGTTTGATTTCCTACACGTTGAGACGTACGGGGATCAAACCCCGATTGTATTTCCACATATAAAAATATTCGCTAATCACAATAAAATAGCTTAAGTATCTGTGTTGTGTTTTTTTAAATTACTGACCGTACTAAATACCTTTTTTTCTTTTATTAATAAGAAATGACGTAGTCTAATAGAGATGTGTGTGGGGGTTTTTAGTTTCACCTCGTATTGCGTGGGAGAG
>CABFOV010008242.1:0-24454 GCA_902141375.1 Timema poppense
ATACATATATATATCCTAAAACTATGCTAATAGCATTAAATTGTGTTCAAAACTTGGGCGTACAACGCAGGGAGAGCAAATCTGTTTAAGCATGCGTGTACAACAAGTTGCATAGGAGTTGGGCGCGTGGTACTGCACATGTAATAATGACAAGCACTTTCTGTGATGTAGGACTGTTAATGATGAGCCTCAGAACGTATTCCCAATTCTAGTTGGACTGGTGTGCTGTTTACTATTAACTGTGGTATGTTCTGATACTATACTCCATGATGTAGGCATATGTAGTACCACTCATCTAACTCCTATGCAACCTGTTGTACACGCATGCTTTAACAGCTTTGCTGTCCCAGTGCTGTATGCCAAAACTTTGAAAGAAATTTAATGGTATTAGCATACATTTCCTGGTGTAAGTGTATTGGGATTTTGTTATACCTTTGGTTCATAAAAGCTTTATGTGCAGTTTGAGCTATGAGTTTCCAAACACCTGTATGCATACATACATATACATACATAACATGTAGAAAAATGCTAATAACTCTTAAGTCTATAGCCTTGTATGCCAAGAAAAATATATTTTCCAAATCAATTTTGCATAGAAAAACTATTACATCACAATTACTCCTTGACATCCTAACGCTTATCATTATCTAACATTTTCATGGATTTTAACACATCAACCTCCAGTTATTTCAGTCATCATAACATTTTCCTTATTTTATACTATTTTCTCTATGTTTTATTTCTGAAACTGTTTTCATCTCAGATCTTCTCGTAGTCTTCATTCTGATTGCAAAGGTTATATACATTGGACTCGCAATTTGAATAACGTTATTATATTAATTTAGTATTTCTAATATATTTACAACTGTTTTTTCTAGATCTTAGAGCTTGTCATATTTCAGATGGCGGTGGCCTTCATGCTATCTTGGTCGTACGGCTTTCCTCGCATCATGTCGAGCTTTGCTTTCCAAAACAGTGACATTGGACCTCCCCACGACGAGAACCAGAATATCTTGTCTGTACCAGTGAAAGAGGACCATACTTGCGGGAATGGTTGGGTGTGCGAGCATCGCTGGAGACAGATCTTCAACATGGTCGCGTTCAGGAACGTTGTAAGAGGTATGTATGAGGTGATGGTGTAACTACGACCTAGACTGTTTTACATACGAGGACAGAATTGTGCACAAATCTCATCACCTATTATTATTATTATTATTATTAGCACAGCGTCGTACTACCCGTTCGGGCTATACGCACTTACGATAATGTGTAATGGTAGGGTGATTGTGAGATGAAACGGAGGACCTACAGTTTAACGTAGAATCCGAACCACGGTGGAGGCCTGGCATTCCCCACATTCACAAGATGTCTTGTCAGAGGTGAAGGAAGGGTTTAGTAATCAGATAAATCTTTGCCGGGACCGAGGATTTAACCCCGGCTGCCAGCATAGAAGTCTGACACCTTACCCCTAGACCGCCAGGTCACCGACCTCATCACCTAACTGGAATGGATAAAATAACACTTCCCTACACAAATAGCATCGTATTGTATGTCTTATGCATATTCACAAGATCAGAAAGAAATTGAAACCAGTGAATCAGATTTTAATTATTTTTTAAGATGCTAAAATGTTATTAATTCCATTTTTTCTAATGAAGACTCAATGTTTCTCTAGTATGATGCTGACTCCTGGTTCAAACAGTCCTACCTACTCAAGCTACGCGTTATCAGCGGGCCGGGTTGGCTCTTAGTATATTCTGACCGGTGACGAGAAGTTACTTTGAATTTACATATCTCAGAATGTAGTATCATTTTTTAAACAGCACCTTTATCAAATAAATAAACCCTCATATTATAGCCACATGGGCTATATCTTCTCCTAAAGTCCTTGGTTCATAGCCAGACTGGCTTAAAATAGGTTTGAATCACTTCCAATATCAGTTATATTTATTAGCTATATAAGAGAAACGTTAGATGCTATTCCAACCTATTTGTATGATAGATTATTACATTCCTAGTGTATTACGTTGATTTATTTGAAACACTTTGACTGTTAATGACATAACATTATGAATACCTATTGCCTTTATATAATTTATGATCAAAAGTAATTTAGATGGATTATTTTAACCCCACACATCGTAAATAATCGAAACCGATTTAAAGTGGTTATTTCAGCTACAAGTCTTGTGATTAAGAAATATCAAGGGACTCCTATGACTAGATTCTAGGTGGATTGCCAACCTGTGGCTTTCAAGGAGGGAATCTCACCATCCAATCCTCATACTATCAGAGTGTGTGTCTAAACAGAAACTTTCCCACTTAAAATAATAGTGAGTCGTTGCATCGCACACCGGAGTGTTATGGACATATTATTTGAAAGCCGTCTTTATTAGGTTACCTTGGGTTTTTTAACCAGGACTGTAAGAACAGAAATGGTGATTGTGTCAGGAAATTATTCTTGTATGGCTTGTAAAGAAGATATAGTGATGGCTAGCACAAATTATTTGGGGAGGTGAGTTCTATACATATCGGAGATGTATCTATCTAATAAATGTGTTACGTTACATACGAGTACAATACACGCCAAATAAATAAATGTGATGTTCCATAAGTCATTCATTATACATTAAATATATAATTATATTATTTCAGAATACTGATAAAAAATTAGATAACAACTAAAATAATCTAATAACATGCCTAGCACACAAAAAATACCTTTTTAAATATCTGTGATATTCAAATTGTTTTTCCGCCATGCTCACACATTCCTTGAGTCTTTTAGAAATGCTTTTTATCACTGATTGAGTAAATATTTTGTCCTCGTTAATTTAAGTTGATGCATTTTCAACATACGCTTTAAATAGTTTCATTTAAAAACTTTTGTTTACGACTGTACACAATATATTTCACGCCCGCCCACTCCCCCCAATATTAGTCTATAACACTGGGATCAGGTGAGTTATGAACCCGGTCCTCTTCTTTCAATCACTCTGTTCGGGACGGACGCAGCGATGAAATCGTGGTTATTGTGAACATAATATAGTGGGGAGCCATCTTGTTGGAAGAGCATTGCATCAAACCATTCCCGATGTAGTTAAAGTCCTAGAATGACATAATTGCGTGGCATTTGTAAGTAGCTATCAACATTAGCCGTTCAATATAAACAAAAAATTGGGTCGATTATTCCAAAGGAATTAAGGCTTCCCAAAGAACCAATCCCTGGCTGTTATAGTTGACTTTTAATCACAACGTTGGGATTACTGGAATCACAGTAGATACATTTGTACCTTTGTACATTTGTACATTTGTATAATGAGTTGCGTTAAGTTCAATTTAAATCTGTTATTGGTTTAAGGAGTTGCAATTATTCGGGAAGTTTCCTTGGCTTGATTTTCCTGAGCGGTCGTATGTGTAGTTAGACACGCTTCAAGAAAAAACCTCTGTTACATATTCCTAATCCTCACTAATATAATGTAATTAGTGTATGTATTAATATATTCCTAATCCTCACTAATATAATGTAATTAGTGTATGTATTAATATATTCTCTCTTGCATCCATAATTTAACATTTCAAAAAATTATTTTCCGTGTTTATTATGCTTGAAGGATACAATAAATTAACAAAAGGATTTGTAAAATTAAAAACTGTGTAATAATATGCTATTATTTGTTTCAGATATTTAGTTAGATTGGCCTACTATTTAAATTATATTTGTATTTTTATAGGTACAACAGCCAAAAACTGGTGGGATAACCGTAGCAAACAAATTGCTTTCTGTAGAGGAAATAAGGGTTTCATTGCCTTTAATGACGAGCACAATACTGATTTCAGACAACATCTGCAGGTAATTCGTGAACCAGTGTGTATGCATTTATGCTCGTTAGTGACTGATTAATCTTTTATTAATATGATGTGAATTATATTTAAATTAAAAGAATCAACACTGGCATACAACTATGGGTAGGGAATATAGGTAGGTATAGGTAGGGACAAAAATTGATTTAAATGCAATGTGTCATGATTTAAATTAATGTTTCCATGACAATAGTCTGGTACACGATCCATTAGACTAAGCCTTAAAATAAATGTTTAAATAAATATATATATGAGGTTGTAGAAGGGGGTTCTTGAACAGTCCGTAAAACTCCCCACGCTGGAATCTGTTGGAAACTACCCCCTATCTGGGGGGTGTTCATCTAAACGTAGAATAACTGTTAGAGGCTAAGAACATAGAACAATTTTCTATTGGGACCTAATCCGCCCCTCACAAAAAAATCTTTCAATGCTCTTGGATAAACTTACCCTATAGGAAATAAAACATCTATGATCAATGACTAATTAAAAGTTATATCTAAATAAACAAAAAAAGTGTTACATGGATTAAATTATATTTATAATACATTAAAATGCTGATGATTTTTTTTTTGTGGGATGGCTCTTACATTGATACATTTTAAACAAGAAGTGTATTTTAAATATGTATTTAAAACACACATTAATAAGTTGGTGTTAAATATTTAGCAAAATAAATGATTTCCAGTGTGTTGCAATTTCAATGGGCCAACACACTACATAGCATTTTTTTTGCCGTTAGGAAATTGTGTTTTTTAGCTTTTGTTAAATATGAAATAGAAAGTAAATCTATGTCATAATATTGTGTATTCTCTATTTCCATTAATACATTTGTTGACAAGATTATTGCATGGAAAGTCATATATGCAAATTACATTTACTTTGTGTGCCAAAAAAAAATCTTGTCAAACTTTAGGTATAATTGTGCTGCTTCACATACATCATTAGAGTGACCCAAGAAAGTGTTACACGAGAGTAGTACGAGGGCCTTACCACGGCAATTTGACCTTTGACCCCGATTTAAGGAGTTCATTGACCGTCTTTGCATATCCGGATGATATTCTGTTATTCCCCCAACCAAAACCCCTTCTCCACGAGACCATTCCACCAGGCTTCGCGGGGGTGGAGGGCCAACACAGTGTCCTACCCTCTAGCCAGGTCTAATGGGCTTAGCGCATTTCATTTTAATGTGTGCTCATTAGTTTTTAATATGTGCCCATTGGTTATTTATGAGTGTTTATTGGATCGAAATGCTTGGGTAAGGGAAACATGAAGTCTCAGGCACTCCTCCCGTGATGTGTAGGAGTATCCTTTCTCATTGACTGTCAAACATAATGTGATGTATTTCCACATCCGGGGCCCCACTCGATGGCTAAGCATGTTCAAACGGTTATTTTCTCGGGGCCTCAGGGCATTCATTAGTCGTTGATGAAGATACTGAACATGTTCAATCGGGAAAGTTCTGATCATCTCCCTAATCACTACGCCAAGTGTGCTGCGCTAAATATGTTCCGGCACTCTTATCATTAAAATGTGATTCTAATCTACGATAAAATGATGTTTATAATAGGATTTTGATAGTAAAGCACAATTACGTCAAGAGACATGTGAGACACTCGACAGCAACTTAGCTAGTCCTCCAAAGTTTGTGTAGTAGACTAACAAATTAATATACTTAAAATATTGCTTTGAAAATTTTGCCGGTTAATCATAAGTACGGGTTCATAATTTTAAAATCTCTAAGAAATTAGTATTTTGAATTTAATAATGTAAAATGTTTCTTAAATCATGAACTTATTTAACAATGTGTTTTTTTAAGATAACAACCTAGATATTTTTTATCTGAATTTTTCACATAACATATGAAATGAATACGCAAGTGAAATCTAACTAGAGGTTAGCTGTTTAAGTCAAACAATCAACACTGTTTCAAGCATAAAAAAAACTTTTCATGGCAGTATTAAAGTGTATAGACGACACTTAATGATTTATATGGATTCACTCTCGTACAACCACATAGGACCAATTTCAGAATAGATTCAGTAGCATATTGTACTTCAGGCTGTGGTGTAACTGGTACAAGGGCTTTGTTCAGTTTAGCCTTTGTCGAAGCAAGATGCAAAGGATCTACAGTTGGTCGATTCTCTTTTGTGACTGACTACCAGAGGCAGGCCTAGTAATGTGCTCTCTTAACATTTTTGGAAAATGAGTCGTTTGTTGGTGGAAGTGAGCATACATTTGGATAAATGGCGCAACAGTTGGTAGCTTTGCTTGACCAAACTTTCATCCAAACGTCTGACATTGTATTGATTTTATGGTGACCATAGTATATAGACATACACTTTGTTGCTTTTTGAATAACGTTATCCAGTGGAGATTTCTCCTCCCCAAGAAAAGAAAGTGAGAGTCTTAATCGTACTATCTTCAAAATCGTGCCTTTGTCTATACCATAGCAACATGCCACAGCATCGCATCCAGCAAGTGCATGTGCTGGTAGAAGTTTGGAACTAATAGACGCATGTCTCTGTACTGTCTGGCTTATATATACCTTAACCCTTCCTTTGACTGGATAATCCTTTGAAACACAGTTAGTGATATTGTTCTTCTGGAAGTAATTTAAATGTAGAATGAACACATTTGTATCATCATCTGCAACAGAGAACACATGAGAACACTTTTTTGCAACCACTATCATCTACTGATCAATAATTACAGTTTGTGGGTTGTACTCAAGTCCACCTGCAGATATTTCAACTGATGTGGGGTTTGGTCTAGTTATAATAAGTTTCTTACTGGCAACATGTTGCATATGAAAGGATTTGCCATTTTCCAGTTATGTACAAATAAGAGCAATCAACTATTTCTTATTTTCTGTTACAATCATACTAATTTTCTAACTTGGAAGGAGGGTGTTTATTTTCAACTTATGGGCTCTATTGACTGTAGCGGACTAAGATTATTTTGTCTCAAATTTCAAAATATATTCATAGTATCTGTCAAAAATAAGATACACAGCATTGTCTCACTACATTTAACAAAATGTTTGAGATTTGAGATTATATCCATAACTGTCCTATGGTTTAGCCCGTGAATAGTCAACAAAATTGATACATCATCGATGATTGACACATCACATTTTTGTATCATTCTTACTGAAACTTCAACTTGCAGCAATTTCTTAAGTACTGATTTATTTTTTTAATAATCGCATTTCTACACTCTCAGTAAACGTAGATGATGAAAGGGTTTTAAGCTCATGATTTAGTGTGTTACTTATTTCGATGTCTCGGTAACATGCCTATATTCCAATTATTTATGAGCAAACTACATTGGGGTTGAGGTCTCTCCTTTCATACATCTTCGCGTGACTTTTCAAAAGAGTCATAGTGATTACTTTCTTGGCTATTGTCTCGTGAAAACCTTGAGGCCAACGTTTTTCATAGTCCTTTAACTAATTGCTTCCAATTACTAGAGAATTTTGTATGTCAACTTCAAATGGTCAACCTATTCCAGTTACTATATTCAGCATCCCATCTGGTTGCACAAGGATCAAGTGGATCAATGCGCACATTACAACTTCTGGCGAACTCCTCCTCAGCCCTTCTTATCGTGAACAATTCTGCTTTACCTTTCCTCTTTGTGCAAATATTGGACAACATTGTTTTTCCTTCGGTTCTATAATATAAATCATTCACTAAATGAGAGGTTATATGAGGACTCAATGCCAATGTTTTTAGAGTTTCGGGTTATAAAGTAATACCAAATACATATTCCTCCTTGGCCATGGCAATAGCTCAGGAAAGGGGTTTCAATATACTTACCGCTTGAGATACCATTTCAAATACAATAATGATGTTTCATAACATGCAGGCCGCCAATAAAATATTTGAGTACCTTAACTAGGCATTGCTTTCACTTCCCGGAGCTAATAAGTTGCATATTGATCATAAGATACATGCCCAGCAGTAAAGGGGTGTGGGATCATTAATCTTGGTGCTTTCAGATGTAATGTGCACTCGCCCTCTTTTTTTTAGCCCTGACAAGCTTAATTATAATTAAAACAAGTTTGATCAAGACATTCACTCATAACTTTGTAGTTTTATTTTAGATTGATAATTCATTCACTATATCCGTAAGCTCATTTAAGCTTGTCACACGATACCATAAAAGTTGTATTTCTCAACAATTCTTCAGCTAATGGATGCAGGGCTCAAACATTTTGAATTGTAAAACTGTATGAACCATGATATGACAGTTCCCTTTCTTTATGCGCCTAATAGTCCAGTCAACAAGTAAAATGTTAGTGGGAATAATTCCAAACTGGAATTAATTTTATCTATTTTATTGGGTGTCAGAAAACACATGCTAATTTTTCACCCCCTGACAGGATCGTATTTGTCCGTCATCTTAAAAAGGGGCAAAAAAACATTTTTAAATAAAGTTATAAATATCTCCATTATTATCGGCTTAAGATAAAAATATTTGTTATAAAACTTAAAGATGGGTATATTTTCAACAAAAATCGCCCTATACATTTTTATCGAACGAATACCGGTTTCTGAGTAATAGGTGGTCAAAATATTGAATTTTTGGGCATTTGCTATTTTTTATTATAATCAGTTTGCAGCTACACATGTATTTATTTTTAGTGCTAAACATGATTTTTATTGATTCCATTCAATAAAACATTAATGGTCTACTGTGTATTCGTTCCTACGCAACCTTAATCAGCGTGATTTTATTTACATGGCATGCCCAAGAGGCTTAATCCACAATGCTAACTTTACGTTTCTTTTAAAGTAAAGGTTCATAAATTATTATTTAACTTTTTGATCGTTGATCATTATATGCCTCGATATCAACTTGACCCGCTACAACTTCTGTCTCATATTCCGTATCTAGTTGATAATCTTCAGAATATTCTAACAAAAACGTTATACATTTCTATATCTATTTCCTTGTCTTAGTTTAATTTATCCACCTCCACAATATTCAAACAAGATTTTCCCTGGCACAAACCACACATTGCAGAACAATTCAAACTGGCTTTGCGACAGATACAAGATGAATTTAAACATTTTGAACATCTAGAAGAAATGAGATTCAGTAATATAGTTGAGTATACATCTTGTAGAGGAGGTATTGGCATCAACCTATGCTTTGAATTTTTCCATCCCCAGTCCAAAATTGAATTTTAATTACCATACCATTTCTGATTTTGCTATAACTATGGAACGACTGGAACGGAGCTTCATCTTTAGTCAGTGATAATGATGTTATGTTTGGTAGACATTTGGTAATAGATTTTATGAAGCACTGGTATCTATATTTATTTAATAAGTCACAGTTTTTTCTCCATACAGAAGAAGCAGAAATTGTTCACCTGCTTTTTTGATTGCCTCTGGAGACACATTTGTGTCATTGAGAACATTAAAAGCCCTCTGTAAGTGTTTCTCCTTTTTTAGAAGATTAACTAAATTCATTATTAATTGCCTGTATAATGCGGAAGTACTATCACAGCCACTAAGTGCGTGCAGAAACAAAGTGTTGTCCCTAAATGACGCATCCTAATTAGTACCGTGGAGTGCATACAACCTGCTCTTAGACTTTCCTTTTCCGGTTTCAAAAAAATTAATGTTAGAGCGAGGTTCACAAAGGGCAGTAAGAATGATCATTAACTTAGTGTCATCGCCTATTATAATTACCTAAGTGTAGAGATTTGATGCTTCAATTGCAGTAGTGATAATTAATCTATCAGCATGATCAGCAGCTTGCTTGACTGTGAAGCCTTTAGTCGTTAGTCGTTAACACAGCATCAAGATCATTCTAATTTTATTCAACTCGTGGGGCACTTACCGCAAAATAACTGATTGTTTCAAAACAGTGTATCGACACTTTACCCCCTTCCCCCGAAATTCCTATTGATACAAAGTTTTTTGCCAGCGTAAGATGGGCGTGGGGGAGTAAGGGATGAGAATTTGGCAATTGTTTGTGCATCCTCCTCAAACTGATGGTCACCAAGCTTCACGCCATGTCTGACAGGGGACAGAACAATTAACACTCTGATTCTAGCTGAAAGGTGGGCTGTTTCACCACTAACCTAACTGATTAAAGAGAACAGTGGCAAAACCGTCACACATATAAATAAATATTCTAAACCAGTTTCTGTTATTTTTAACTATACTCTTGTACCTTTCTTTTGTTTACCTGACAAATAAATTATTTCAACACTCTTTAATAACATTTGCATTATTGTATAATGCCTAGAATTTAAAAAAGTCAAACTTCCAAAAATTCAATACTACGATCGCCTATTACTCAGAAACAGGCATTTGTACGACAAAAATATTTAGAACATATTTTTCAGAAAATATATCCATCTTTTAATTTTATAGTTCCATATTATACTTTAAAGTTGATACTAATGGAGATATTTACAAATATTTAAAAATTAGTAACTTTTTTTTACCCTTTTCGAGATGGAAGTAAAATCTTGGCCGGTCAAGGGGGGCAGAATTGGTATGAGTTTACTGATACCCAATAAAGGGATTAAAATTAATTTCAGCTTGTCCGAAATTATTCGTGTCAATAGCCTATTTAAACGACCTGTTGACTGGCCTATACTAGTTTTTGGTGTATCAGTATTATTTTCAGAGTCTTCAGTTTGTGTCAAGAGCACTGCCAGTGAATGTGTAGAAGTCTTCCAATATGAGAAGAAAAGTTTGCATCAAAGTTGTCTACAACAGCTTGGACCAAGCCAGAAGTTGAACCGAACATACCAAAGCTGTTAATGGTCTCCATAGCTGCATTAACTGCTGATTTTTTTGAATCTAAGAACTTCATAATACGAGCATGTTATGCCAAATTGGTAATTCTATTGTACAAGAGACTTTGAATTACGCAAAAGTACACCAAGTGAAACTTGTTGATTTGTTGGATGGTAATTTATAGTTTTGATTAAAACAAATGCAATCAAAATTGCTGGTAGTCACTGATTGAGTTTGCCATACATGTTTGATAACGGTTCCATTAGAGTGACACTTACATAAGCTGAAGCAGTATATGTACTAATTTTAATATGAATTATGTATTCTGATGTTTTGTTTGGGAAAGCTTTCAAATAACTTACTATTTTCTTACTTACCTTACCAATGGCAATATCAAGATCATCTTCTTCATTATCTACTACTTTTTTGAACTTTGGCTACTGTGAATCTAAAAACTACAATACTGGCAATGCCTGATGAATTAATAACAATAAGATCTTGGCCCAATTTTGCAAACAAGATCTTAGTTAGATGTTTCCGTGACAATTCTGACCTCCATTTTACTGATATAGCTGGTACAATTCTACTGTATTCAAAATCTTGTCAGATTGATTGGTGTTTCATTGCTGATAAATTCTACTACAAAATTGAATTCATTTACAGTAAATTTAAACCTTGATACAACATTTACAGACTTTGGTAACACGAAATGTACTTTGCAATCTACATGATAGCGTGCATCTGCAGTATGTAGCTCAATTATGGCACCAATGACACGCGATCTTACAGCATCATCCAAATCGTCTTTTATTTCATCGCATACTTGTAGAATATTCACCTTAAATGATTTATTATATTTCCTACCTACGCTATCCTCCCTACGGACATAAGCAGGTCACAAACGTGATGGATTTTTTTAACTCTTCAGAATATTGCGTTCTTCCCCACAAAACAAACAATGCTGTTGGAATGAAAAAATTGGGTTTGCCGTTCTTATCTATTTGGGAGAAGTTAAACTCGAAAACTCTTGGCTCTGCAGCTTTCCGTGTCTCAATAGTTGGCTTGATGAAATGTGTATATAGAAACACAACTATTATGGTATTTCACTGATAATTCATTATTTCTAAATAGTTTTTCTTCAAGTTGATTATGCAAGTCATCATTGTAAATTTTTATTGCTTTTGATGTTAGTATGAATTCGGTTCAATCCACTTTCAATCAGTTTTCACTCTTGTCATTACAATTTAACTTCCAACTGAATAAACTCTCATCTTTCATGGTTGATTATGTCACTGGATCAATGCATGATAACATACTTATTTTTCATGAGACAGTACTTACCTTGCATGAGATTCTCACTATGAATAAATGCTCAAACATGTCACCTATTAGTTATTGAATATACAAGGTCTAATTAAGACAACGAATAAAAATAAACTATAAACCACATTTACTGCTCATATGGCCATTCTGCCTTACTATAGGTGTCATCCCTCTCTGGGTATAGTTGATTTTCATAGGTGGGAAGTCTATACATGTTAGTGAACTTGAGGTCGTTTTGACAGTAGACACATGTTTGCTGTTTGCAATTCCTAATGCAGTTTCAAGGTATTATATCTAACACAACCTGAGTTGATTTCTGCCCCTCCATCTAGTCCACTACCAATTGCTATCTTCCTCATGTTTTTCCAAATTCCACCCTTTCCTATGTGTACTAGGTGTATGTGGATCCTTCAGAAGTCATCTCTTAATGATAGTGTCTTATAGTGGCTTGTTTCTTCAGACAGTCAATGCAAGGTGGACGTTAATGACTATCTATCTCACCCTTATTTGTGCAGAATAAGTGATATCTACAGTCATTCACGTCATGTACCGAAGATTGTAGTGCATAAAACCAGCACGAGAGTTGCTCCAATTTGTCCAATAGTTCTTTAGAGAGATCCCATTCTTCTCCAAGCTGCGAAAATTTTTCCTGTGTATGTGTGTTGGCAGAAAGAATTTTGAATGCACTTAATTTTCCTTTTCCCGCAAATGCACTTACTCGGTCACATCCACTAAACGTCAAAGCTTGACAAACATTATCACTAAGGGTTAAAGCTATTTTCCCAATGTAAAGTACTCACGTGCGTATTATAGTACCACATTTCTGAAACAATCTATCCGAGATTCTGCCATGCAATTACAAACACAATAAACACATCAGTGGGGTCTGAGCTTATCACTACTGCCTCATAGGCCTCATTGGCAGCGTGTTCGGCGTGCATAAACAAACAAACAAACAATCATAATCTTCTTCTTCGTGTGTATTGTTGAGATCGGGCACTTCGTGGCCCCCTTCACAGTTCACGAACAGAGTTTTATTCTCAAGTTTTACAATATAATCTGGTTTTCTTGAGTCATTAACAAGAAATGCTATGAGAGTTGCTTTATCCCTTACGTGGTTTAGGAATATCTTCCACTGTCTGACCATCTGGGAAGAAGAGATGACCTGTAACTGTGTGGCGTCGCCCTTACTCTTCCTAGAAGACTAAGGCTGGCGCACAATAAGAAAATTAAAATAAAAAATAACAAGATAGCAAAATTTGCAGGGGGCGGTGAGAAAAACAAGATATAAGTAAACAGCCTGTTTACGTATAATGTCCTTGACTTGCACTCAAAAATATTTAGGACGCCAAGAAGGATAACAAAGGCAGAAAACTAAATTATGACGAAATGTTTCAAAAAATAACATGGTGTAGTTTTATTGATGTTAACAAAAAATTTGAATAGGATACATAAAATGGAAAATGAGTTATTCATACAATGTACAGTTTAGAGAGGCTATTTGTATATGATAGTAATATAAAAAAAAAATAAACAATGGACTCTACAGGCCCGCAAGGCTAATGAGTTAATTTACGGAGATATTTACTATACAAAATATGGTCGTCGAAAACAAATTTACTCCTTCCGAGTGATAACATTGAAGTTTTGCCATATGGGCCAAAAGGTTAAACGGAGCCAGTGATACCATTACTGAAACTCATTGAAAACATTGAAAACTTCCATTTGCCTGGTTAACCGAGTTAACCATAAACATTATACGGAAATACCGCATTTGATACCTTCTAAAACATACGACCAATTTGTACTTTAAATATTTGTAACTGTTCTAACTTGACTTTTGAAAAGTTACGTACATCAGACTTATTTACATTTCAAAAGATTCTATATTAACATTATGAATGTTACGTGGTGACTCTACATCTGACAATTTAGAACTGCAAAAGATTCGACCTTAACATTTTGAAAATTACATAAAGTTTATACCTCTGACATGTTTATACTCCACAAGAATTTAAGTTAGCTCTTTGAAAGTTACGTGGTAACTCTACCTCGGACAAATTAATACTTTGAAAGATTCGTACTTAACATCTTAAATGTTACGTGGTGACTCTACACCTGACAAATTTAAACTGCAACATATTTGAACTTAACATATTGAAAGTTACATAAAGTTTATACCTCTGACAAGTTTATACTCAAAAAAGATTCTAAGTTAACATTTTGAATGTTACGTGGTAACTCTACATCTGACAAATTAATACTTTGAAAAGATTCGTACTTAACATTTTAAATGTTACGTGGTGACTCTACACCTGACAAATTTAAACTGCGACATATTTGAATTTAACATATTTAAATAATATCTGTTGAAGAGTTTTATTCGTACCTAAATAAACCCAAGGAATGTCCAAGGGGCGGCCCTGCCGAGAGAAGTCAAGTCCTCACGGACAATCCAAGCATATATATGATTATACCAGCTCAGAGAGGGGGATAAGGGGTGACTATAAACATAGGGAAAACAAAACACATGACGGGAGGGAGGGGATAGATTGTATCAAACGTGGGGCAAAATGAACATTCTGGACATATTATACATTTACGGCGCATGCTCACCACACACCCCTTCACACCCCGCCACGGGGGAATAGAGCATTGCATTTTACTATTTCAGTGTTTATGGTGCGTTCAGACGAACAATGATTTTTGTGGAAGGAGGACGCGATTATTCTTTCGTGTGATAACCAGTCAGTCGGGGCAGCACAGTGGGGGATTTTTTGGTGAGTTTCTTGCACTTAGACTTTTTCTTGGAGCATTTGTTCCAATAAATGCTACAAATGGTGCCTGATTTCTTTCCCCTTTATTGTCCTTTCGATGTTCTTTATAGAGGTTTCATTGTACGTATCAAACACACCATTGATTCTTTGTCTCTTATTTCCTTCCCGCCAAGCTATGGGCAAGACAGACATAGCCCCCAATTTTGGGTCCTCTTCCTTTACTCTCTGAATTATAACCATACCATAAATCACCGTGGATTCTTCTAATATGCATCTTTGTTGATTCGTCCATTTCCTATACTCCTCTTTATGACATTAGGATTTCAAGCCTTTCAGTGAGAGCTGTCAAAATTATTTTAATTTTGTGTGGAATAATCACAGTTCTAATATATTGAAATAGTTCGTCACGTGTTTCATCTTTCATATTTTGTAGTGATCAACTGTTTGAATGCCAGATGAATGATCATCCTCCTTTTCTTTAACCCTTTTGTAGTTATTATGACAAGATGCATGATAATGGGCTTCTGCAGTCACTATGTACCTGCTACAAACTGCTAGGATCTGTAGTCACGATTAATGACTGCGCACTCTCGAAGACTTTTGTCAACTCTATGCTCCGTGGCGTTGATTAATGTTTCATTGTAACATTTACCTTTCTACAGAAAATATTTTCTTTATCGTGCACGTTTGACTTTAATGCTATTCTTATGTTTAAGTGTTTATTTGTGCACTCACTCATTCCAGTACCATCACAGACACTTGCTTCAGATTTCTGCTTAGTTTTTTGTAAATCTCTTTTCATAAAAAAAACAACAGGTTCCTGCACTTCCTGTAGTAGAATTCTTTGAGAACTGTGTTGCTTCCCCATTTCTAGAAATTTTTAACAGTGGAATGTGATTCTTTACTTGAGCTGGCCTTTAACAGAGTTCTCCATGATGAGTAGTCCTGTGGGCTTGTCCAGGTTTTACGTGTGACCATAAATATACTATACTCTGGGGATCAGAGGGAAATTATGTCTTCTTTGTGATTCTGAGCGGTCATTCACCACTGGCTCTGAAAATACTAACAATAATTAAAACATTTATGTATTTTAATTGTTGTGTTTATAATTGTTATAATAATAATTAATAATGTATATAATCACAAGTACTGTAATCACTATTTCTAATAATGAACCTCACAATATTAGAAATTATCAAAACTTTCCCATTTACACTGAGACATCTTAGGATTTGTAACAATACAATGCTTTGTATTGTACAATTACTGCCCCACCCAACCTGATATTACACGTTCAGGCGCGTAAAGCATACTACCCGCTCCACAAAATAACCTCGACGCAACCTACAATAGTAATCTTCACTATTGTAGCCCAATATAGCCCCAACAATCCCACATCATATCAGCATTCTTAAATATTCATTATAAGCTGTCTACTAAATAAACTGTTCTTCACGTACCTTCTGATCTTCAAGCTGGCCTCGCTACGACACTGCCAAGTCAAAACCGCCAATGTAGAAGAGTGGGGCGACAACGACATGAGAAGTTCGTATTCGACGATCTACCCGGCCCGATATTTACGTTAACACTAGACGATGTTTTCCAAGAGTCCAGTCACCAAATCAACAAACCCTGTACTGCCCCCTTGCGGAGGGATAAGGAAACCCTCGCCAAACATTGGATGTTTCTACACCGGTCAAAGAGATGGATTATCGTAACTACTGCATTTCGACGATAGACATCCAATCAGCGACCAGAAAAACTTATGGAAATTGCATCATAATGACGAAATGAACTGTTACTGCGTGACTGACTAGTATGTAAACCCTCCCCCCCCCCTTTTGTTCTTGTTTCCTAGACTCAATATAAAGAGGAATGTAAATTGTCTAATATGTATCATTATCTAAGAACGTTTGATAGATGTATCATTATCAAAGAACGTTTGATAGATGTATCATTATCAAAGAACGTTNCCCCCCTTTTGTTCTTGTTTCCTAGACTCAATATAAAGAGGAATGTAAATTGTCTAATATGTATCATTATCTAAGAACGTTTGATAGATGTATCATTATCAAAGAACGTTTGATAGATGTATCATTATCAAAGAACGTTTGAAATTTAGAGCGTTAGGAAAGAACGTTTGATATATAGGTAGCATTATCAAAGAACGTTTGATATAGATAGCATTATCGAAGATGGTTTGATATTTAGAACATTAGGAAAGAACGTTTGATTTAATTTAAATTATGTTTGTAACACAGCTTTTTATTGAGGTCATGGACGAGGGACCATTAGTAATTTGTTAAATGTTGAGTCAACGCCATGGGAAAATCGCGTCTGACATAGTATCTTTTATTTTCATAGCTAACTTTGTGTTGGGATCACTTTGATCAAACTTTAATGTGAATTGTTGAATCATTGAGTTAACGTAAATGGAGTTATTTCGTTAGATATGTCAATGTAATATTTGTATAACTTATTCTTTATTTGCGTCTTGTGAGATAGTCCTGTTTTCGCTTAAGTGTAACTAGCCATAACCCAATTTATGAAATACCTTAAGTCCAGTTTTTTTGTGAATGTTCAGCGCGTATAATGCAATGTTTTCTTTTATAGTGGTAGCTATAGGATGTTTTTGAATTAGGGCAATTTTTCCCGTGTTTGTTTTCTACTTTGTGCAAATTAAAGTATTCTTCATTTAAACCTCTGCTCTTTTACCTGTTGTCATTTATAAATGTACGTTACATCCTTCCTATCCTATAGTTTTAGGGGCCTTACCTATAGGATCGGCGGAGGGTGTAATAGATTGGAGCCTTAACACAAAAAAGGCAAAGAGCTATGACTTGCTAACACATATTATCCATCTCCAAGCTCCCATACCTTGCCAAATAATCACATAAGGACCCATATTCCCAAGTGGTACCAATAACATGGTTGGCTCAAGGACTATGAGCTATGTCCATGCCCGGTTCAGGAGATAGGTTTGGGGGCTAATCGCCTGAAGGGGGGTGTTTTAGGTTAAGAGCAAAAAAATAATTTTTACGTAACTCATTAATTATTCCCTTAAGAGATTTAAACACAGTCGGTGTAAAGGTTTTTAAGTAAAAGGGTAAAGTTTTTTTTGTACCACATGAATGACGTATTGAATTTCAGAGTGATGACCGCATATTAGGGGTGTGCCAATGCCAAATTTTTCAATTCGAAGTGAAATCGAATCTATAATATCAAATATTATCTAAGTATGTTCGAATTTTTTAAAGTTTTTGTTGTCTTAAGCTTGAAAATGTATTATATTTTAGTTATTTATATGACTGTTTGTATTATAGTTAATTAGACAATCTTATTTTGAAAAACTGCTTGTATTATTTTGTTCCATTCTGATAAAACAATTTACAATTCAATTAATTAAGATTTTTTCCATATGAATATTGTCTTGTACTACCTATAATTGCTAAGGATGGCAATAATTACCTTTTATTGTCGAAGATTCATTATTGTCAAAGCAAGATTTTTAAAAACTAAAGTCGAATCTAAAATTGATTTCGAGATTAAGTAGAAGTTTCGAGACTTCACACACCCATACTTCATAGTATAGTAGTAGATAATGTTACTAAATATATTCCCCTCTACTATATCTTTCTTAGTTTAAGGATCAAATTCTGGAAGATCTAGTCATTTAGATGGACAGTTAACATTCCTGCTTAGAGCATAGATTGGCATACCTGAATAAAAGTCAATTCCACCAGAAACAAGCATGTTATTGGTCAATCTAAAGGGAACTTTTACAAATTAGAGTCACGAGATGATCATATAACTTTGAGAAGCCATCCTAGTTTCTCCCAATTTGAAACTATATCCACGAAGACAGCTGATACTGTTATAAAATCTTGTTGTTTTTAAAGTATAAATTAATATAAACTTTCCATTGACATTACATGGACATTGTCTAATTCTCTAAATATTCCAACAAAAGCGTTCTAATAAAATCCTGTTTGCTACTATCAGTTTTTTTAATTTCTCCAACAGTGCCACGACCACAAATAAAACATATAACTCAATTCCAAGTGAGCTGCATCACCACGATCAACCGCATATTTTATAATCCAAGCAATTTTTGACATATAGCCACTGTGCCAATAATAGTCTTGTGGCATGTGTATAAATCTGTCACTTATGTTTTATATTTATAGATATTTTATAGTTAGGCTGTATATTCAATTTACACATAACCATGACATGAATATTCGTTAAGAATAAAGATAATATTGTATACGTCAGAATTTTAGTTTTTTACACCTTTTCGATCAAAAACATTTAGTTTTACCCTTCGTTTACCCTGAAGATTAGCTATCGTACCTTATATTTGCGTAGCATATCAGATAGAGCCATAGTGTAGTCTGTTAAGCTAAGAGTACTACTTTTAGGGTTAAGATTTTCTTACACTCCATAATCTATTGTAATCCATCGAGGTTATACTAGTACCTTTCAGGTTAAAGCAATGTACACAGTAGCACACTCACCTTGATTACTTATTCTTTGGGGCTGCTTATAAGCTATTCCTTAGTATAATCAAGCAAGATAAAAATATTTTATATTAAAGGGGTAAATATTACTTTGTTGAATGTAGTAATAATGTTATATCTCATTTATCTGATCTGATTAAGCGTTTCACATTTCTTACACAAACATAATTCTAATTTTCAGACCTGCCTACCAAGTGGGACCTACTGTGATATTATAAGTGGATCCAAACTTGGCGATGATTGTTCTGGAAAATCGGTGGTTGTAGACAATTTAGGAGAAGCTGAAATTACAATAATGGCAACTGAACAAGATGGAGTTTTCGCTATTCATGCGGAGGTTTGAAAACAAATTATTTTGCAATTAAATGATAAGATAATAAATGTATATATTATTTGATTAATTATTAAATACGCTGACTAGCAATACACATAAAATATTGTGATACTACTCAACGTCTTCTTTCAAATAAAATACTATTATTGTATATATGGCTGAATTAAAAAGTGGACTAAGGAATTAACCCAGATTGAATAACTACGCTTTTAATATAATGATTTCTGGTCAAGGTAACGTTGGTTTTTAAGTCATGTGCGGATATTTTTAAACGTTCATGATAATTACGTAAAATATACAAAAACAATCTAATGGTAGTCAATTTGTAATATAATTGTGTATAAGTAAAATATTATAATTAACATTTTTACAATCCCCAATAAATAATAAGTAAAAAAATTAGCACACTTAATAAAACTTAGCGTATTCAATACATTTTGAATTGTATAATCTACCACGACTCCTATGAAATGCAATATTAGGGTTGAGCATTATCAAAAGTAACAATCAATTAGTTTCAAAAATATTAACTTTGATTTAAAAGAAAATATATAATTATAGCAGTAGACCTATATTTTGTTTAATTCGTTCAAATCCATCTCTGTGGTTAAATAAGTAAATTGCTGTTCCAAGGACTCGTAAGTTTAACATGAATGTTGCTAAAAATAATTACAATGGTATTCCAGTAATAAGAACAATATATGACAGTTTTAAGAGTTATTAAAACTACTATGATATTCAAATGACCCGTCACCAAATCATAGACATACGTGCACATATGTTTATTAAACATGCTTAAATTTTAAAATTCTATAGATGACTAATTTAATAACAAAGGATATTAAATACAATTATTTATAAATGTTAATAACTTGAACATTGTAACTGAATACGGGTAAAATACGTTAGCTCTAAAATATTACTGGACCATCCGGAGGTTTAACCACATGCTCTGTTGAAGAACCGTCATCTGAAAATATCTAGTTTGGAGACTACACTAAGGTTGTAGACCGCAACGATAGGACATCGCAATTAGTTTTCTACAAATATTGGTGGGAAAGGGGAAACTATGTTTCTCTTAGAAGCCATTGATTTTAAGGAGTAGGGAGGGAAACATCCACCCCACAACAAATATTTAAAAAAAATGGGGATAAACGAAGCGAGGAGAAGTGAGCGTTGGAAATGAGTGATTCTAGCTTTTATGTTATTTTAAGTTCTCACACGTCCCGACAACTACTTACCCTTACATACCCTTTTCGAGGCCAAGATTAATTATAATTTACTATAATATATGTGTTATGTAGCTATTGATAAGGTCTACAATTTTTACCGTTTCATTTCACAACAATTGACGCATAAGTACTTAAAAGGAAAATCTAATAACTTTTCTAGCTCTAAGATAATATGTCAATTCGTAAGAATATTAGTTTATAGGAAAATAATACCTACATATAAATATATTTATAATTATGCCATTATAAATATTAGCACTTGGTTTGAATTTTTTTAATCTTTGTACACAATTAGGATATTAATGACATTAACCAAATAATTTAATCACTAAAATAATTTTAATTAAAAGAATTTAAATATGTTAATCCAGATATTTTATTGTTGCCTTTGTTTCAGTCGAAGCTATGATGGCCGCTACAAACATTGACTGCTGTAACCAAGTTTGGAAACATATCTTATAATGATTCTTTCAAAAGCTAAAATCAATGATTTATACATTTCATAACATAATAAAAATGATTTTAAATTAAAATCTAATTGTTACATTTATGTTGGCGCGTGTGTGTGTGCCTGTGTATATTTATAAATGTAATACCATTGTAGTATAAATGTTTATTATAATTATCCAGTTACCTATGATTAATGATTTGTCAAAACAATTTTAGATTGATATATCATTAGTCACACATTGATAATTTTAGTGTAATTAACAATAGAGCACTTTTAAACTGGTTATTCTTTTGAAAAATATGTGGTATAGCTTCTAATAACAGTTGACCTACTATTAGGCAAAATATGTTGTATAACCTATAAGAACAGTTGACCTAATATTAGGCAAAATATGTTGTATATCTTCTAAGAACAGTTGACCTACTATTAGGCAAAATATGTAGTATAACTTCTAAGAACAGTTGACCTACTATTAGGAAAAATATGTTGTATAACTTCTAAGAACAGTTGACCTACTATTAGGCAAAATATGTTGTATAACTTCTAAGAACAGTTGACCTACTATTAGGAAAAATATGTTGTATAACCTATAAGAACAGTTGACCTAATATTAGGCAAAATATGTGGTATAGTTTCTAAGAACAGTTGACCTACTATTAGGCAAAATATGTGGTATAACTTCTAAGAACAGTTGACCTACTATTAGGCAAAATATGTTGTATAACCTATAAGAACAGTTGACCTACTATTAGGCAAAATATGTTGTATAGTTTCTAAGAACTGTTGGCCTTAATATTAGGCAAAATATGTTGTATAGCTTCTAAGAACAGTTGACCTAATATTAGGCAAAATATGTTGTATATCTTCTAAGAACAATTGGCCTAATATTAGGCAAAATATGTTGTATAGCTTCTAAGAACAGTTGACCTAATATTAGGCAAAATATGTTTTATAACATCTAAGAACAGTTGATCTAATATTAGGCAAAATATGTTGTATAGCTTATAAGAACAGTTGGCCTAATATTAGGCAAAATATGTTGTATAACTTCTAAGAACAGTTCACCTACTATTAGGCAAAATATGTTGTATAACTTCTAAGAACAGTTGACCTACTTTTAGGCAAAATATGTTGTATAACTTCTAAGAACAGTTGACCAACTATTAGGCGAAATATGTTGTATAACTTCTAAGAACAGTTGACAAACTATTAGGTAAAATATGTTGTATAACCTATAAGAACAGTTGACCTAATATTAGGCAAAATATGTTGTATAGCTTCTAAGAACAGTTGGCCTTAATATTAGGCAAAATATGTTGTGTAACTTCTAAGAACAGTTAACCTAATATTAGGCAAAATATGTTGTATAGCTTGTAAGAACAGTTGACCTACTATTAGGCAAAATATGTTGTATAACTTCTAAGAACATTTGACCTACTATTAGGCAAAATATGTTGTATAACTTCTAAGAACAGTTGAAGTACTATTAGGCAAAATATGTTCTATAACTTCTAAGAATAGTTGACCTATTATTAGGCATAATATGTTGTATAGCTTATAAGAACAGTTGACCTACTATTAGGCAAAACATGTTGTATAACTTCTAAGAACAGTTGACCTACTATTAGGCAAAATATGTTGTATAACCTCTAAGAACAGTTGACCTAATATTAGGCAAAATATGTTGTATAGCTTCTAAGAACAGTTGAACTACTATTAGGCAAAATAAGTTGTATAACCTCTAAGAACAGTTTACCTAATATTAGGCAAAATATGTTGTATAGCTTCTAAGAACAGTTGGCCTTAATATTAGGCAAAATATGTTGTATAACTTCTAAGAACAGTTGACCTACTATTAGGCAAAATATGTTGTATAATTTCTAAGAACAGTTGACCTACTATTAGGCAAAATATGATGTATAGCTTCTAAGAACAGTTGACCTACTATGAGGCAACTGATTAATGTCAAGGTCTCGTAAATATAATACTCATCATAATCATCCTCAACTGTTTTCAACCTGTGGCATGATCAGTTTAGTAAAATGCCTCCAGCCACTCCTCCTCCTATAATTTCTTCCCTTCTTCTCCTCTCTCTTGAACACTTTCTGCTATCTGCTCCCCCAATCTCTTTCTTGTCCTCCGTTGCCGTCTTTACCCTAGATACTTCATTTCCAACACTTTCTTTGGCATTCTCTCTTTTTAAATCCTCATTACACTCTTGCTTCCTCTACTATCTCACGTACTCCCTGTACCCCCTGTTCTCTTAGCCTTAGAACATTTACATACCTAATATATGAAAAATGTATCATTTATATATATATTTATATTCTAATAAAATTACCATAAAGGATATCATTGAAAATTAATGTCAACAAACTTTTAGAAAATATTTATAGTTTTGAAAAATTCGTCATCAGTGATTAATATTAATCGAATTTACCCCAAAAACAATTTATACAATGTAGTGTGTAATGTAAAACACTCACAAAATATCTATTTTGAACAAAAAAATTAGAGCCATTTTTAAAATAGTATGTTTTTTAAATGTCAGTCGACATTAATTTAAACTTAAACGATGTTTTACCACAAAAATAAGCATATAGTGAAATTTTCCAAATTGAACACTACCAAGATATCCATTTGTAATCAAAACAGTGGAATATTTTTTTTAAATCGGTCATTTGTAAAACTACCATGAAAAAATTTTTACCTAAGAAAAACGAAAATACAGTTCAATTTCTCATGTAAAACACTCCCAAGATACCAATATGAAAATAAATAACTAAAGACATTTATAAAATATTTCAAATTGATGCAAAATTAATCATCCATAAAAGAGTATCTACCCCTAAAATTAGTATACAGTTAGTGTTATTTTTCATTTCACATAATGTCCAGACATACATTTTAAACAAAATAGTTTGAATCAGTTTCAAAACATTTAGGTTTTTTCTTCGAAAATTTCCAATACATAGACTAATCTTCAACAAAATTCTCTATAAAAACAATTATGCACTGCTGTTTGTCCTGATAAACATATCCTTTATATGTATTTTAAACCAATCTGTAGGAGCTATTTTATAAGAATATTTTTAAATTTTTTTTCCCCATTATTAAGTGATTTGAAGGCTAGGAATATAATAAAATAAGATCTGAGGTATAACCCTATTAAGAGAGCACGTCAGGGTA
>CABFOV010008243.1:0-11120 GCA_902141375.1 Timema poppense
TGCAACAGTGACACATCTCTCCTTGTCTAGAGGTAATTCCAGCCCAGGATCCTTCAGGAGCTGCCCTCGTGAACAAATGGCTAGAGCACGTAAGCCCTGGTTCGATTCCATGTCTTGGTAGAAAGCTTCTTTTCTACCGCGTCTTAGCACCTGTCTCGGCTGTACTTATACATTAATTACTTAAGCGGGAAATTGTTGAATAAAATATAATTTTAGAGGGAGCTAAGAGGCATTTGCGTAGAGGGAGACAGGATAATCATTTAGCAAATCAACCCTCAGTACACTGGACTGGTGTTCGAAAGTGACGCGTTAGGCCCTACGGAAAAAAAGATATTAGCTCTTTGTAAACATACTGGTTAGTAACCACCCACTCTGGTCTCCCTCCACCCAAATTCTGCTACATTTCTTTTATTTTCTACCTTCCTAGTCCCCTACTCAATGAAACGCGTATATCCTGGAGGGGAAGTGCTATAGCTACTTCCTACCACCCAATCTATTTACACAGAATGTGTGTGTGAGGAGGATATAGGTGGGATTCAGAGAAAAGGTACCAGCGTTAGTGTGGAAGGAGAGTTAAAAATCACTTAGAAAACAACCTATCAGTTCACTTCAGTGGGATTTAAGAACAACACTTGAGACTTCCTGCATACAAGAAGGAGGGAGCACTTATGAATATTTTATGAACTTGAAAACGTCAAATAGGGCCAAGCACCCGTCAAATACCTAAAAGGGAGCATCACGCGATAGTGTGGTTGAAATCCTCACGATGCTACGAACTGTAAGCAAACAGAGCTAGAATAAATCTCTCTCATGTCCCCCTGTAGGCCATAAGTTTGGAGTATCCTTGTTCGATTCCAAGTGGGGCTGACTAATTAACTATTTGTATACGGATTCATCCTATTGTCCAATATAGTTAGGCTCTGTTAGGGCCTTAACTTATGGTTACGAAACTTAATCAATATGCTTTCAATACATTCATACGTAAGTTAATGTAATATGCAGCTGTCAATTTAGATACAAACAACTATAATAACATAGTGAAATGGTATCAATGTTGAACGTATAAAATATGTTTGTGTTTTCGAAACTGTTCTTTCTTTCATAATTCTACTGTGAATATCCAGGCACGTGCTGTAGACGTACTTTCCTGGGTTGAGATCATTTGTAAGTCACGCACTGATATAATCGAGGTGTTTAGAAAAAGAACTAACTGCATCAAACAAAAAAAAAAAAAAAAAAAAATTGTTACAGGACACCGTCACACGAAGGCCAACAGATAGGAAGGACTTGGTACACTCTTACCTCGACTTGAGCTGAAGGCCGGGATAAGTGGGCACAAAAGACACTCATCTGTAAATGTAAATAAACTGACTGCTCGCTCGCTAGCCATAAAGCCGAGCGAAGGTCTTGTTGATATTTTCAAGAACCAATCAATCGCTCGTAATAATCTCATTATTTTCAGGTACCCGTGGACAATGATCAAAAGGGAACACTACTTTGTGGTGGGGAAGGCTCGACTTACGCGGTTAATTATTTCCAAAGGTTTTTCGCGCAAGTTGAATGCTGTCAGATGTACGTCAGCTAACTAGGAATTACATTTATGTTAATCGTTTATTGGCGTAGATTTTTAACAATTTTAGCTTCTTTTTTTTTTTAGAAGTTGAAGTTGAAACATACATTTTCGGAACTAAGTAAAGGCTTACAATGTTTCGCACACTTTTCTTTTTTTTGTACCACAGATTGTTTCCAGCGCGTCTAAATACCAGTACATTTACACAACTGGCGTAACTGGTAACTGTTGTATACAAATTTGGCGCATAAGAAGGATGGGAAACAATTTTTAGGCTTTTTTTTATGTCTGACTTGAACATAATAAATAAACGATCTCGTGTGAATTATCAGCAGTGGGCAGAAAACTTTCTGAGCCACTCCACTTTGATCTTGTGTTTGTCTGTAAATCTTATATTAATTATTCCTTGAATTCAATCTTACCCAAATACTTTATAGAATAAATTTAACGCACATTCATGTTATACTATTTCATTTTCTTATAATATATCCGATAAAAGTTATTTTAGTCACACTTAGATATTATTTGAAAGTACTTGATATATATGCGAGTTTAGAAGACCCAAAGATGGACTTTTAATGACGATATAATTTTGCTACACGATCGACCATCTGCCAATTCCTGGTCCAAAGGCAATGTACCTACTGTTTTATTCATGATTATTGATAAGCAAGATTTTCTCATGACACAAATAACAATAAATGGTTTATTAAACGAGCATTCCATGGTTCTAGAACTTCGTATACTAGGGCGTAAATTAAGTGCAATAGTATTTACTTGTCAAGTGAAAGCTAGGGGTAGTCACCTTCAAGTTCCAATGAGAATGCCTACTTTAAAAATTGTTTATGATATTAATACACCAGAAAAGACACTGAGTCAATTAACCAGGCCATTACTTTATCAAAGAGTCTTGAGTCTTGTCTTAACAGAGCAAAGGGTGTTTTTATTACACTCACCTTATGTTATGCACGCAGTGATGCTGAGTTGAGTAGACATGATAGTCGACTTGTACTGAATTCAGTACGGAAACATCGAACATGTACATGGGGTATTCAAGGAAGAGCTCATATTGTCTATGACAGATTATCTTTGGTAAAAATAAAAGCTTTAACGTCAGATAAATTAAGTTCCATACATTTAATTTTGTGTGTGTGAATAATGAAATGTGAAATGTTAGTTTTCAGTTCGTATTGTATTGCATTGTTTAGTGGTGCACCAAGCATTATTGTAGCTGATGAATTAAGACCGAAAGTTGTTGATTTTAATATGATATAATTAAAAAAATTTTGATTGTTATTGAAGCACAAAGTGGAAATTCAAACGACGCTCTATAATGGTCAAATGAGATCTTCTGTGTGAAGTTTTACGTGAACACATCAGGCTATTAGAGATGCCATGGAAGGCTGTACACGCTATAGAGACAAAATATGTGGACAATTAGAAACATTGATCAAGGTTAGATAGGGTGTAGCCCAAATGAAAAAAAATAAATCAAATTAAGTCTTCAGATGAGCTTTGCAAAACTGTACACTATATATATATATATAAAGGATTTAGAATGTACGGTGTGAATGCCGTGCAATCCTGGACGTGATAGTCACTGAGAGAAGATGGCGAGCGAACGCGTTGAGTTTTATACTGAGGCCGTAATTTTCTCAGTTGGAGGCGTAAGAGGCTGGAGTAAGTTGGAGGGAAGAAACAACACTGAGAGAACGGGTTCTAGGAAGTGTATAGGACCCGTTAACACGAGCCGTAATCTGCTGGGTCAGAGTTCACCAGGGCTGGCTTGCATTCATAATATAGTGTTAGTGTAAACTGGGCCTCACAGAGAGCTGGTCAGGAAGCGTAGCTACCTCTAAGAAAATTTGGGTGGATATCCTGTAAGCTCTACTATCTTCGTCTCTCACCCATCAGTGTAACTATGCTGATAGCACGGACGGATGGGTCGTAAGATGACAAATCATCTGTACCGTGATGCCTCCCCGCTCTTGACCACGGCGAGGCTCAGTAAAGATGGACGTGTGACGTATTTCATGGTGGAAGTGTAGTATTGTCTCTCTCCTCGTGTTCAGTCAGGACACAGGCCAGAGAGGTAGGGAGAAGTTGGAAACACACTCGTATGACGTCAGCTCATTTGCAATCAGTGGGAGTGACGTCACGTAAGTTGTGTTAGCATTTTATTTTTCTCTGCTACTTAGTACCTTCGTTGGGCTATGGGTATTTAACTACTTTGGGATGAAGAATGTAGATTTGAAAGAGAATTAACCTGCTTTCGCATGGAGGGAGATTGGTACACCATTTAGGGAAATCCCCTTCATTACACCCGACCAGGATTCTTGCTCCAACCTCCCCATCATTGGCAGTTTAATCTATTGTGAGAGTAACGCCTCAGACCATTCGACCACTGGAGCTAACCATAATAAATAATAAGTCTGTTGGGCGCAGGTTTTAGTAATTGGAGGCCAACATGGTGGGTATAAAAGTCAACATCTCAACCAGTTAAATAAGTGCAGGGACCGCTCATATCTCTTTAACAGGTGTCAAAAGGTCAGAGTCGTTACAGGTCTAGTATTTTATCCAATGAGGGGGAGGGGAAAGAAGGGTGTCCACCTGTCTTCTTACAAGGCTCAAGCACGCGCGTTATCCCAGGTAGTGCGCATGCGTGATTCAAGTCTCTCTGACAGGTGCATCCACTTGCCCGGCGCAATCGAGCATAGCAACATCGCCTTGCTTTCCAGGGCTGGTTACTGGTTCAGATAATGTGCAATCACTGCAACAAGTATTGATATAGTGTGTATGTTACTGGTCTAGATATTGTACAAGCACTGCCAATAGTATTGATATAATGTACATGTTACTGGTTCAGATATTTTACAAGCACTGCAACAAGTATTGATATAGTGTGTATGTTACTGGCTCAGATAATGTACAAGCACTGCAACAAGTATTGATATAGTGTACATGTTACTGGCTCAGATAATGCACAAGCACTGCAACAAGTATTGATATAATGTGTATGTTACTGGTTCATATATTGTACAATCACTGCAACAAGTATTGATATAGTGTACATGTTATTTGTTCGGATAATGTACAAGCGCTGCAACAAGTATTGATTATTTCATATATGTTTGTATCCCCTTGTACGGGCAATCAAGCATCAGCCTTCACCTTATTTAACATACCGGGTGTCTGGATGAGGTGATATTGACAATACAAGTTTGTAATGTGTTTAGATGTACTTGTCAAGTACACCGCACCTTATTAATGGTCCGGGCTGTAAGCAACTTACGAGGGGTGATGAAAGTGGCGAGGAGGGAGCGGAAGGCAAACCTCCTTCACTACATTCAGCCGGGATTCTAACCCTGAATTCCCAATCACTGGAAAACTAATCTAGATGAGCTTGACATTTAATCTCCTTGCTCACTGATGCAGGTGTATTTGTATCAACTCACCTCAACTGATTAATATTTACACTAATGGGACTGACAGCAACAAGTTTTGTTCATTAAAAAAACCTTTTTTAGGTAATAATATTTAGCACCGCGTCTTACTACCCGTTCGGGTTATACGCTTTAAGTACTAATTACTTTAATGGATTAGGAATGGAGAAGGTTGAATGAGAGGAAGTGAACCCGAATTTGCGTGGAGGGAGAGTGGAAAACCATTTAGGAAAAACCACCCCCACTTCACCCGACCGAGATATTTTTAGGTGTATATATTATATTTAGCAGAAAAATGTGTTTCACCACAGATATTAGTCAATTGAATAGATAGCAACAACAACATTAATTGCTAGTTTCATCGCTTAGTATTACAGATAAATTATAATTAGCACCACGTCTTACTACCCGTTCGGGTTATACTCACTTACGCTAATGTGTAATTATAGGGTGATTGTGAGATGAAATGTAGGACCTACAGTTTAACGTGGAATCCGAACCACGGTGGAGGCCTGGCATTCCTCACATATCACAAATTGTGTTTAATACACGTCTTGTCATAGGTGAAGGAAGGGTTTGGCAATCAGATAAATCTGTGCTGGGACTGAGGATTGAACCCCGGACCTCTAGCACAGAAGTCTGACACCTTACCCCTAGACTACCAAGTCACCTCTACAGCTAAAGTTTATTACATGAACCTAATCTTTACATTTAAAACGTGAAGCGATTCCCCTAGACAGTTTTCCGGCGTTACACACATGACACAACACATCATTATTTTTATAATTAAAGATTACTCAACGAGGATGGGCACCAACATTCCAAAAAAATATTCAAAAGGAGAGCCGCAATTTCAGAAAACAACCATTCTTTCGATATCTATTTCTTGAGATCGACTGAAACAATTTTAAAATTTATTTTGTGGATGTTCTTATTAAAATTTCAAGAGCGAATCCTCAATATGTATATAATTGACGTTAGTGTGTGAATCTATGGACAATATTAGGACGGGGCTCGCCATGTTTAAAATAAGGTATTGATCTTTAGATCTACACGTAAATCACAAACCGAATGAACTTACTCGGGGATTTACCACAAACCCCGTCATTTGGACCAGCGAGAAAGTGACTTGGGCGGTTCTCCCACTGGGTACGACTCGTTTACTAATACATAATTCTAAAGAGCAATGTTCTTAGGAAGGACCTTACCTGGCAGAATAGTAATTAGATATTCACGTATTCATAGGTCAAGTCATTGTACCTGAAGCAGCCACTTTTGATATGTTAATAATACATATAAAATAACAGTAATAATAAAATAAAATGTTATCATAACAGTAATAATAAAATAAAATGTTATCAATGATGACCCCAAACCAATATGTTTGTATTTGCTAACGGTACCTTTCTATGAAAATTGTTATGTAACTAAAGTAAGTGATTTTTAATATCGAAACTGCGATTAATAACATTTTAAAGATGTACTCGTAAAGGAATTTCCCAAGATTCGCTAGTCATGTACAATTACTTGTACAAGAACATGCTTTTTCAATAAATAGTTATATAAGGTTTTCGTTTGAAAAAATCAGTAACTTGCAAACTATCCTTATATGGATTTTCCTACAAGAAACAAGTATATGTATTATATCTTTATTGTCGTGTCAAATACTACTCATATTTATACATATTTGAAACAAAATAGTTTGAGCCATTTTCGAACAATTTTTTTTAAATTTTCAAAAGTAGGTCATTAGCAAATTACCCTTAATTTATGGGTTAGAATAAAAAAAAATCTTGAGACCTGACCAATAACATTTAAATATCAAGTTTGAACAAATTCCATCGAACCAGATCCGATCTGTGGCCAGGGACAGACAGACAGACATGGGGACAGAACTCTTAAGTACACATTTTTGTGTTTAGGGACACAAGCTCATCATAATATCGATGTAGAAAATTTTCATGATCACAATACTTCTCTCAGTATGAGAAAGTAAACAAAGTCTAGGGAGAGAGATGCGTACAAAATAAAATCCAAATTAAACTTGTTCTGATTTGTTGTTCACTTGGAGCAGTCAAGAGAAATAAGTGGATGGACGGAGGCGAAGTATCAACAAATTACTAGTGTATACAGATGGAGGGGGAGGGAATGGAACTCGGCCCAAACTATCTCAGGGTAGCCAATGGGCCTGCAGGCTGGCAACCACCGTCAAGAATATTCTCACCTGCCTTCCCGGATGGCTAGGAATACCGAGCAGAGCTTTAAGGACTGAGGTTCAATTCTAGCTGGTTACTTCAGTAATTTATATTCGCATCACTTCATATTACCACTAATACTAAACTGCTTCGGTGGCTCCATGGTCTAAGGCATCACTCTCGTGTTAGACTAGACAGCTGATGATAAGAAGATCGGGGTTCGAATCACAGTCGAGTATAATGAAGGTGTTTTTTTCCTCTAAAAAGGTTTATCACTCTCCCTCTACGCAAATGCTGGTAAATTTTATATAAATTCAACCTTCCTCGTTTAGAACTCACTAGCGTAATTAGTACATATGCATAAAGACTGAACAGATAGTAGGGCGTGGTATGAAAAAAAAACCCACTATTACTAGGCCTACTTCTACTACTACTTGTCTGTGAGCTCGTGTGGGTTGGTCGTGTCTGCTCAGCTTCGCGTTGCATGTTTAAATACTGCGCACAGCTAATATGCTCGTAAGCGCCAAGCAGTGAAGTTGAAGTTGTTTAAAATAAGTTTCTTTATTTGCGTAATAAATGATCGACTATGACGAAATGTGATCACTGTGATGAAAATCTATCTGCAGACGGGGATTGAGTAAAGTTTCACAACTTGTGAAAACTATTATCACTCTGAATACTCTGGGGCCTCGACTATTTGAATTGACCTACCGTCTAATAACATTAATAAAACACCACCATTTACTTTCATCACTAGCTAAATTGCGATGTTTATTAAATTTAAATAATAAAGATTTTGTCACGTTTACTGACTACTTTATTCACGTCACTCAATATCAATTCTACTGAAGTAATATGTTCACGGAAAAGGTAAACATTAGCAACTTCGGTACGAGCCGTGTTGTCAAGTTTTACAAACCTACTTATTTGGGACGAGCAATATAGATCTATCTATATCTTCATCCCTTATTGATGTAAAAATTAATGAAGACCTCAAGAGTCAAGACATCAATCCAAGTAATGTACCATAAGTACTAGGAAAAATTAGAAAAAAAACAAAAAAACATGTCCAAGCTATCTGATTTTTATGATGTATGAGAAAATAAATTAATGATTTATTAGACAATAAAAAGGAACTAACAAAAACATAAACATATTATAAGTTGAAGAAAACAAGCAAAAAAGACAATAAAATTCAAGATCTTTAAAATAACTAAATCAAACTGAGCAATACGGAAGAAATATTAACTTTGAGATTCATTGTTTAGAAACGCCCTCACCATAAAAGTTGTGAACACTCGTGTAAAACATTGCCAGATGTTTAGAACTGCCGTACGAAAAAAAAAAATCAAATTGAATTAATACAATTTCTACACCGTAATAAGCAAAATATAGGCTACCTCCACCAGTAATTGTCGACTCTAATCTAAAACTGTAATAAACACATGGCTGAAGAAAAGAGGCAAATCATTAGTAATAAAATGTTATTATTATTACTATTATTATTACAAGTACCTAATCTTACTAACTGTTAGGGTTATACGCACCTCGTTAATGTGTAATGGTAGTGTGATTGGGAGATGAAATGAAGGATCCGAACCACGGTGGAAGCCTGGCATTCCACACATTCACAAGTTGTGATTAATACACGTCTTTTCAGAGGTGAAGGAAGGGTTTGGTAGTCAGATAAATCTGTATCAGAACCGAGTATTGAACCCCGCATCCCAGTACCGAAGTCTGACACCTTACCCCTAGACCGACAGGTTACCAAAAAATGTTAGTTGAAAAATGAACAAAGAGATGTATCCAGGGGCGAATCCAGATCATTTTCATAGGGGGGTCACAATTATAAATAACATAGTTACTAACAATGTAATATTTCTGTTTGGAGCCATTTAATAATTTCTCATTCATATTTGATCCTATGTATGTTTAAACCATGGTCATCCTTTACAATTTTGTATAATCAGATAGTTTTTATAAGATAATTTTTTTGGAAAATAGTTCACTCTAGAAGCTATGAGTAGTCTTCGCCTTGATTTAAAAAAAATATTAGATTCTGTTATAATCCATTTCAAATGTTCCTCACCTATAAATTTTTGAAATTTGTATGCCCCTCGAAGTTATTTAGAGTGATCCTCACCTTAAATTTTTACAATGTTTAGATATCTTTATAATATAATCTTTGATGTGGTCTTACGCCGACAATATTTGAAAATTGAGTTATTTCAGAATCTTGGCTATTTGGGGTGGTCCTCGCCTGAAAATTCTTCAAAATGACATGCATCAAGAAACTATTTTGAATTGTCCTCCCCTAGGCATTTTTGAAATTTGGGTGCCCTTAGAAGCTATTTAGAGCTTTCCTCCTCTGACTTTTTCCGCTAGTTAGATACCTCTAGTCCAGCGTTTCCCAAACTGTTGTTCGCGAACCACCCGGAGTTTTTCAGAACTTTGTGACGAAATGGAAAGCATTAACAACTGTTTATTATCTCACACTGAAGTCAGGTAATTATCTCGAGGTAAAGAACTCTTACAAGATTGTTTGAACTTAAACACAAAGTTTTAGTTTTTATTACCAACCATCCCTTTCACAAAGCAAAGTGCATGGAAGATCAAATGTGGCTCCAGGCTTTGGTCTATTTGGTAAACATTTTCTCAAAAATGAACAGTTTAAACCTTTCCCTTCAGGGGTCAAATATCAACGTTTTTACTGTGCAAGACCATATCGAGTCATTCATTAAAAAATAACTTTTGGGAAACGTGTTGAGTTGGCAATCACCCTTCACGACTTCATGGTACAAAATCATCTTTCTTTGGACGAAAATATAAATTTATTATTTATCACCGCGTCTTACTACCCGTTCGGGTTATACGCTTGAAAATATAAAGAACATGGTTATAGAATTTTCGAAGGGACTTGTAAAAACCTTCAGAGAATATTTCCCAGACATTTCTGATAATAACAATTGGATTCGCAATCCCCTGGAAGAGACAGCAAGCAGTTTTGAAATCCTCCACATTAAGCGTGAGTTAAAAAGAGCAGATCCTTGAAATTTACAGTGATTTTAAATTAAAGAAAAGCTATAAATCTCTGTAATTAATTGGTTTATGGTTAAGTTTAAATCAGGAGTTCCCAATGTTAGCGAATAAAGCTTTTACAGGTTTGGGACCATTTATTCTACGTATTTTAGTGAAAATCTTTTTTTTTTTGGCTTATTTAAAAATATAAATACAGAAACAAGCTCAGTACTGAAAGTTACTTAAGACTTTATTTATCGTTAGTGGTCCCTTACTCTAAAGCTCTGTTCCATCCAAAGCACTAAGTCACGTGAAAAGGTGAGTAGCTGTTAAAACTTGTAAACAATTTTGAAACTTAAGATTGGCATGGAATTTTGTGATTAAAGGAGGCTATTTCAGTTATTTAAAGCAGTAATATCCAGTACCACTTTAAAAACCATGTAAAATGTGATACTATTGTGACAGCAAAGATAATAAAATGTTAATTAATTTAATTTCAGTTTTAATTTTTGAATAAATGTTTAGTTATTTTAACTTGTACTCAAGTAGTTCCAATATTATTCCATTATATTTGGTGGGGTATCTCGAACTACCTAACGGAGCTGTCAAGGCCGTAGCCAGGGGGGGGTTTTGGGGGTTCAAACCCCCCGCGAGATTTTATGAACAAAATATATATAGCTTTATTTATGGTTCAAACTATATAAAAATTAAAATACAAATACAAATTAGGCGGCTGTGTTATTATAAAAAGCACTTCAAAGAGCTTCTAGAGGTGTTAAATATTTAGAAATTTTCCTAGCGTTCGGCATTTTGGGGGTTATTTTACCATAAAAAACCTCACAGAGCTTCAAAAAGTGTTTAATATTTAGAAAATTTCCTACCCTTCGGCAGCTA
>CABFOV010008244.1:0-13173 GCA_902141375.1 Timema poppense
TTTTTTCTTAAGCCTTCGCTTTCTTTTTGTAATTTAGTTCTTGGCATCTGAAATATGTATGTACGTTTATAGGATGTTTGAATATAAAGAATATGTAATATGATCTATTATAGTATTGAAAAACACTTGTGTTAAAAACTGTGGTAGAAATATGAGATAGTCTCATATTTTTTACTACCCACCAAGTGTCTTATATTTCAACCAACTCATCGTTTTGGATTTTTCTAATAACTCACATGGAAAGACGCAACATTTTGTATGAACTATATTTATATTCTAAAACTACAATTCATATAATGCAACTTACCGCATTAATTTGTTGAAAAATCTTGATAGAAACAGTCGTATTTGGCTAATCAATAATTACTAGCGAAAACTTTAAGCTGGCGCCAAAACATCAAACGTTCACCGTGCTTCAGTACTACAAACAAAACGCTCGCTGTCTGCTGTGTGGCGTGTCTGAGGTGTATAGTTTCCAAGATATCTGCTAGATGCCAGTAGTGAACAGAGATCAAAACCATGGTATCTCTAATTTCTACCCTATCTCATATTCCTACCTTCTCCTCTATGTTAGTACACCCGACCGGTATTCGAACCCCGACCTCCCCGTCATAAGCAATCAAACCAGGCTATGCGAGCTTGAAATTTAGCCTGCGTGCCCACCGATTTTGCTTAAAGATATATTAAACCCAGTATCATACAAAAATTGAAAACCTTTGGCATTATTCCATTAATAATTATAATGACTGAAATATATTCGTTTTCTAAGTGATTCGAATAAATTTATTTTTACATTTTATCTTGAGTTTATGTCTGTTGACATTGTTTAAATCAACCAACGTACAAAACACTGATGGGAAACCGAACTTTTCTCTTTTTTAGCCTCAACTCGATCTTTTTTTTTCTCTCTTTTCTTATTTGTAATGGTCGGAATAAAATGAATAAATAACAACGTGTTCGACTTAAAAAAAAAAAAGAGAGGGTAGGCAATTCGTGTTCGGCTCGGTTTCCTACGTGCTCTAGGGCCTAAACTGGATTTATGTCTGTTTCCGTGAGGGTTTTTTTCCGCCCCTCACCCCTACCCTACTTAGTTGGTATATATATTTTTCTTCTTCTCCCTGCAAAACTTTTCTAATTTATTACCTTGCAATATTGTTTTTATTTCATCTGTATATAAAACGAATATACAATGTTCGCAATGAGAGAACACAACATATCTTCCCCGTCCCGGCTCTTAACGTTATTTTTCACTTTTTGCTTATGCCGCCAAACTTTCAACTTTATTAGGCAACAATACTTTAGTACCAACACACCGAAATAATGTAGGTTGCGTTATTAAAATTTTTTTTTTTTTAATAAATCAAAAATTAATGTTATAATTTTTTAAAGTGTAAACTGTAAAGTCATCCCAATATGAGTACGTGTATAAAACATTATACTTTTTAAATCTGAATACTCAATTTGGAGTATGAGTTTTTAAAGTGGGGATGTTTGGGACACGAAAAAGTTTTTTTTTTTTTCAGTTTTTATAGAAAAGCTTTCTTTGGTCAAATAAAATCTAATATTTATTCATTAGAAACATAAAGTTTAATTTTCTTCTTAAGGTGATATCAACAATTATTTAATATTTATCAAGGGCGGGGGCGGCCCGATATAAATTTCGCACCCGGGCTGGATTGCTTTTTGGTACCCTCTATATTACTAATGGATAATATAGTCCATTCGCCATAGTAGTGGTGGTAACTAACAGCGAGCAAGAGATACCAGATATACTCCCATGAAACCATTCGCCAGACCATATTATCTACAAAAATGTTAATTTGTTATCAACTTTGGCAGTCAAAGCGTTCACAATAATCATTTATTTTTAATTTTGTTTTTCTTTTGACCGTTATTTAAATCTTCTGCTAGTTGCCAACTACCACATTTCTCATGGTGATTGGACTCGGAGTATATATGAAAATAATTCCCAAACCTAAGAACTACAAACCTAACGTAACCTGAACGTGATGGGAAAATAATTTGAAGAGAAACTCCACAAATGTTATCTACACGCTAAACGTTTCACTTCGATCTTGTACAAAAACTGTTTGGAATACAAATTAAACTATAAGAACTTGTTTAGTAGACAATGATTTCCTATATTTTTTACTATAAGCTTAGCAAACACTTTGAAATAATGAACAATTTACGTTTTAATTGCAAAAAATAAAAGTTTTAGGGCGCTTTTTTTTCCAATATGGCAAATGTAATATAATTGTTTAAAAGTGGTATTATATTCTATTTCAATCGCCACAAAATTATACTAATTTGTAACAATTAATGTTGGTATCAAAAAGTATTATGGTTGTTATGTAACTCCACCATTAGGCCCATGCTACATTAGGGTTGGGCATTGTTTTCCTATCACTCCTAGATTACGTTAGGTTTGGGAACTATTTTCATATTATGCCCATGCTACGTTAGGTTAGGTCTAGCTTTGTTTGGTGCCCCGGGCTGACGCACGGATCACACGGCTCCTAAGCCGCCACTGATCAAGGGTGTCCTGGAATCTAATTACAACTTTTTCTATTCATTTAAAAATTTGTAATTTAATGCTGCTATACTCATGACAAATATTTAAGAATTTTTGATATCACCATATTTAAAAAATTAAACTCTTTGTTGAATAATCTCTCAGTAACCCCTGCTTGTCGTAAGAGGCGACTTAAAAGGGAGCGTTCTGTGCAGGACATATGTATCCTCTATTTTCCCTTTCGCCTTCTTTTTCTTCTTTCTTCCCTTTCTCTCTTTTTTTTCGTTCATCTCCCTTCGCTTTCTCTTTCGTGACTTCTTTATTCCCTTCCCTTGCCGTTCAGTCCTGACCGGAAGCCTTTAGGCCTCTCCGTTGACGACCTTGGCAGCTAAATATTACAATTAACATTATCATATATCGTTGGTTGGACATTTCTCACAGACAAAGTTATCGTCAACGCTAGCACACAAAGCATGTGCCCACTTTCGGTATTGCGAACACATAAACCACTTTTATCATAATGAGATACTCCACTGCATAGAAACATTCAGCGTCTTGATAACTCGCAGCACCCATCATCATGAGGTCGTCATCGAGATGAATTGCTAGGTGTGAATCATCTGATGGGTCGGATTCCATCGAAGGAGACATAGTTACCTTGCAACAGGATCAAATTTATTTTAGGCCTAGGTTTGAATTTCAGTTTGTCAGCCTTCATTTACTATTTCCTCTTGAGAGATTCCTCTTATTTCTTCTTTCTTGAGAGCTAGCTTTTTCTTTTTCTTCTCTTTCTTCCCAGTAGCTTCCTCTGCCTTTTTTAAATCTACTGTATTTCGTTGTAAGTGCTTCTTTTATTGTCAAACTTTTCAGGAGATCTTGTGATTTTGTTTGCTGAACCAGCGTTATTTGTTTTGGATTTTTTGTTATACTCGTAACAGGACTGACATCCAAACCTCGCACTACTACTGTTTGTCTAGTGTAGGAACACGATGGCTGATTACTATTGTTGCTGTCAATCATTGAGACTGTTGATGAAGACTCTTCGTGGGAGGGCAAGGGGCGATGGGTGGTCTTGTGAGGAGGATGGGGTTGGATGGCCAGGCGAAGGATTTGATGGTCCACTTTGAGGTAAAGGTTTGTCTTAAACCATTGACAAATCGTGCAGGGGAAATTCCTCGGACCTAATAAATATTGCTGTTTCGGAATATCCTTTCATCGTACTCGGCTGTTGCTACATTCTGATAGATTTTACCAAGAACTTCTCTTATATAGTCTTGTATAAGAGAAACGTATCTGCGAAATGATTTTCAACTCACTTACATGAGCCGTTTTAAATATTCCCATAAACGAAACATAAGGACGACGTCAACGTAGTTTTCCCTGGCAAGATTGATGACATTTAAATTCATGGAATGGGTTTAGGGTCCATCTAATATCAAAATAACAGGGTCCTCTTCTGTTGGCTTTATACAAGTTATGAAGTGATGAAACCACCACTTGAATCTGTTTGTTTGATCCCCGCCCTATCAAACCCGGTGGTGTTTCCTTTATCAGTGTAGTTTTCTTATTTTTTCTTGCGAATATTATTAAGGGAGGGATTTAATGGCCAGCAGAGCTCGGGAATGTAACTTCTTTCATAAAAAGGCTTTTGGTATGTTTTTGTTGGACCACGGAGACCCGGTAGACTGTATTTTCCTATTGTTGCCGCTTCCCCCGCCTGGCTCCGACTGACCTCCCGAGTCCCTCCCGCCACCGTTTTTATACTCTCGCACGATTCTTCGGTGTGGAACAGCGGCAGGGATGGTCCCGGGAGGGACAGCCGAAGGTGGCGAGAGGAGGTGGTGGCCTGAGCCATTATTTAATAATAATAATCCGGGTTTACATACATGTTCAAATATACAATAGGTCGAGCCTTGATGTTGGCACAGTGATTAGGTCGAATTCCCCTGCTGACCCTGCCTCGTCGTCGAGTAGTGTTTGCAGGGCTAGTCTGGACGGGACGTCTGCCGGATTCGTTTCCGTTTCTACCCAAAACGTGTCCCAGTTGTGGTGGCGGAGCTCGTTGACTATGTGCAGGTGGAGGCTTCTGACGGAGCTGTAGTTGAAGACTAGGCCTTTTCCACTCAGGAGGCCGTGAAATACCTAGGTATTGTCGACTCCCGGGTGGATAGGGTGGTTGTCCGTCTTGTCCTTCAGATATCTCTACATCACAATTGTACAACCTTGTGGGATCATCCAGAATTTTAGTTAGGTGGTTCAAAGATGTTGAAAAATTACTCAACAGGTCAATGACAGAAACCAACCGCAATGGCTCTAGAGGCCCTAGGGCTTTATGAACTAACAACTCGAGATGTCATGATAAATAATTCTTTATCTAATTTTTTACATTAATTTGTTTTCTGATCAAGTGGGTAGTTTTAATTCCGTTACTTTTTACTAGCTACTGTTTCATGTTTAAAAAAATCCATTAAAAGCCATTGTTCAGTTAAATCTTTTTCCAACTAAAATGGGAGTTCTGGTTTCTTGCCTAGATCTTTGAATTTATAACTTCAGTTGGGCTTTTCTCTATAACCCCAACATCAAGAGGCTGCAAAAGGTGGCTGGTGTGAGCAAGAAAGCTGGGGGAAAAAACTGACTGTTTTTGGCCAAGTCAACAATCTTTGAATTCGGATAGGATGAATGCAAATCTATTAAAATTCCATTAGGCCTTTTGGTCGAAATACTATCAATGAAGAACTGGAACCATTTAAGGAATATTTCACTAACAATCCAGCCCTTAGACGATAACTTTACTATTGCATTAGATAAATGGTCTAATTTCAGCTGGTCGTTCCATCAAATATCCTTAGAGATGATAAAAGGTGGTATCCAGGTGACATAGACACATCCGATGACAGTATGGGTTTCACTTCACTCCGCATATGATCCTTTGTAGACACATTTTTCCCCAATTGCAGTCACGACCTTACTGGGCTTCACCATAAAGAAAATCCCGTAGCATCTCTATTCGATTTTTGAAAAGGGAACTCGGTGAGTTTTAGCTTTTGAATATAGGTGCCCAAACCTAATGTAAAAATCACTCATTCACTGTTTGCTAATTGACCATGGATGCGAGATGTGGAGAGAGATTTTTAGGTACACGCAAATAGAATCCATACCATTGCTTAAAGTTTGCCCACCGCCACTTAGTTTGCCCACCACCACTTACTAGCAACTTTATTTTCTTCGGTAAAAGAAACTTTGTCTCCCAGCTCGTTCTGCAACTCTCATTGCTACAGCTCTAACTTGTTGGACCTTAAGTCCGAACCCTAGTTACTGCATCTCAATAATATAGTTACATATTTCTATTTCTGAAGGTAAGGTAAATGGTCTGACTAGCTTGGGAAGATTGACTGCATCACCATCACATGTTTCAACATTGTTTTGAATCCATTGTTTGAGAGAAGACCAGATAATGTTTTTTATTTTCGCAGCTTTATAGATTGTTATTTGTTGTTCTTTAACTAATTTAGCGGCGTATTTCATTTCATAATTACTATAATGTCTGAAAATATTACTTTAAATTATTTTGTTACTTTTTTTGTTTTTGGGTCACATTTGAAATTTAGGTAATTAGGTAATAGGCTAGGTAATTTGGTGATATTCTATATTAAATAATGATTGCTTAGAAATATTGTATTATATTCTTAAGTGTATGATTGTAAACAAAATAATTTAATATTTAAACAAATATACTACATCAAACTTAGAGTAAAAATAGCCACGTTTCAGTCACCTTAAACTTAGGTTAAACTCGTAAGAAACCGCAAGTTTTTACTAAGAACTTCACTCAAAACACAACATTAAGCCTACTTAAAATATAATTTAACTTTTTAATAGGATCAAGTTTAACTTGAACAGGGAATTATTTAAAACTCTGGTGTCAGCACCACATAAACAAATGTTATAAATGATATGTGACCAACTTCGTTTTCATATAGCGCTCTTAGCGGAAGTAACATTAACTTCATCATGGGTGAGCCAGAAGTAGGACATCTCACACCATCTGTTAACAAAGGTTTGAACCTAAGTTATTAGAGGTTGTTTAGATATACATTTATTTTAAAAAATCACCAAATTAACCGTATCACCAAAGAACCTTACACTACACTACCGTTAAATGACAAGCTTTCCCCTTTCTTTTGAATTACCCCATTATAATACTAAAAGGGTGGATTAAAAAGTTATGGGAAAAGTGCATCTTCTTGTTTCAATCCATAAAGAATTTTGAAACTATCTGATAAGTGACGTCCATCTTGTATCCTGCCACACATATCTGTAAAACATACCTCATTTAGCTTGACAAGTTTTTTTGGGATATCACAAATATATTTTTAACTATCAAGAATCATTCCTAAAGAGAGTTGAAGCACACTTGACATTTCCTGATTAACAGTTTATGAGAAAACTCGTTTTTGTTGGTTTCTGTTGTTTTGTCCATTATTAAATTGTAGTAAATAGTCAGTATGGCGTATTGTCAAAGAATGTCAACTTGTGTTTGTTTATATGCCGCTGAAATACTAAAATAATCAGAACAGGCCCATATTTACAGTCTCCTTTGTGTATCTGGTTTTTATTTAGATTGCCAATCTAATTTGCTTTCGCAAATATTTTGTTTTAATATTCAATGGAGGATTCTCATAAACACCATTACAACAAGGCTCTGAACCTTATTTCATTATAGATTGTGAAATAATTGGCTTATTAGATTTATTTTACTTTTTCGGTATTTTCATACCTCTTTTAATGTTCCGTGTACCTCGCTTTACCGAGTAACATCGTGTCATTTGGTCAATAGTAATACTGACTCCTCCTTTTGTAGGGTCGTAATATAAATTTATCAGTTTTTCATCTTCTTCGACATGTATGTAACTGTGCTGAGTGGATAATTAACCTCAGCCCCTGAAAGGATCCAAATAAATACACCGTTCTTTCCTGGTTTGTCTTTCATAAATACCTTGTAAGGACATCTTCCGCGGGATGAATTGAGGATTTCATCAATCATGTTATTTTGGAAACGGTTTGTTAATTTCTTTGAAAACTTCACGTAACGGTGCAAATTTCTCAAGTTTCCCCCCGTTCATTTCTTGTATTTTTGGCATCAAATCGAATTAAGTTTAGTCAAAAATTAAAATAATAGCAACGCGTCTTACAACCCGTTCAGATTATACGCTTAAGTATTAATTACGCTAGTGGTTTAGGAATCGGGAAGGTTAAATATAGAGGAAGTTGACCCACGTTTGTGTGGAGGGAGAGTGGAAAACCACCCCCTCCAGTTTATTCGACCGAGATAAGAACCTCAATCTCCCCGTCCTATGCAGTTTAGCTGAACACGAAACTAGCGCGTTAGCTAACTACGCCACCGGAGAGGGTTATGTTTAGTAATTCATAGAACTTGTCTCTCTTCATTGTGCCCCTGTAGACAAGTTTACTGAGAAGAACATACCATAGATTATGAATGTATATTTCTGTGTCATTGTTTACCCCCATCAACATTATTATTTCAAAGAAATTGTTAAGTTATAAACCAGTGGTCATGGCATTGTTTTCCCTGATGGCATCATCATTTGTATATTGCACCAGAATTTGAACGATTTTAGGTAGAATAAACCTTTCAAAAGATTCCACAGTATGATTTGTTAATCCTTCTTTTTCAAACCTGGTAGTACGCAAAATATGTTATAAATTCCCGTTGAAATTGTCACGGAGGATCAGTTACATAGACTCTTCCAGATTTAGCTACTATTTTATCTAGATGACTAGTATCATCATCTTCACTGTCCGTTGATTTACCTGAACACGTAACATCATTTTCAGATTCACTATTGTCATGCTCTAAATCAAGTATTTCCTCTTCACTCAATCTGTCATCTTCTTCAGGTAAATCAGAAACGTGTCTTGAACTCATTATAAATATTCAAAATGAACAACTATTTAAATAAAATAACTCATAACACATTTACTATCAACTTATGTAGAGGTTAAAAGCATCTGTTCACTGGTAAATAATGTTCTGTCACTTTTAACAATAAAGATTGATACCATAAATGACATGAAAAATTACCTGCTTTAAATAAACTATGTAGCACAAAGAAAAATAAATTAAAATGTAAATTTATCATGTTCAGAAATTGTGTTTCAAATTATTCTAAGGTGAAGGCCTCCCTGCCCGATTAGTCCTACTTAAGAAAAACTACAATTGTTGATAATATATTTACACATAAAATAAACACAAAAAAAAGCTTGGATGGGTAGATAAGTGTCTATTAGACAACTACGTAGAGGTTAAGTTCATTCAGATTCATATTAGTGGTTTAGAACTATAAAAAAAATTGAAGTTTGGGCTCGTCGAACCCCTTTGCGCCTTTCCCTCCCCTTAAGATTACTAGCTTTAATGGATCAAGTTATTTTACCAGTCTCAGAAACCTTAAGGTCTATTGGACATTTATTTGACTTTAAATAAACGGGGATCCCCCATATCATAGACCTGAAAGCGAGGTGTGTGAAAGCTCCCATTATACTCAAAGTAGTTAGCGGTCGGTCCTGGGGTGCTGATAGGGAAACCTTGATGCGTCTCTACAGGACCTTGGTAAGATCGAAGATAGTCTATGCCAGTTTTGTATATGGTCCCGCTAGACCCTCGGCGTTAAAGATGCTAGATAGTGTCCACCATGCTGGCATTCGACTGGCTACTGGTGATTTTCATTCCAGTCCAGTCGTCAGCATCTGTGCTGATGCCGGTGAGCCCCCTCTTTCCTACTGGCGGTATTATCTTCTGGCTACCCGCCTCGGTGGCGTAGTTGGCTAACGCGCTTGTCGAGTTGAGCTCGACTGCTGAGGACGGGGAGATCGAGGTTCGAATCTCGGTCGGGTGGGGGTGGTTTTTCCTAAATGGTTTTCTAATCTACCTCCACGCGAATGCGGGTTCACTTCCTCTAATTCAACCTTCCCAATTCCTAATCCATTAGAGTAATTAGTACTTAAAGCGTATAACCCAAACGGGTAGTAAGACGCGGTGCTAAATATTATTAATATTATCTTCTGGCATCTTACGTGTCGAAACTGCATTGCATTCCAAAGCATGTTGCTTACCGTCCTGTGTTTCATCCCCCTAACCGTGTCTTGTATGAAACCAAATGGCGTAGTACAAGGCCGGTTGGGATCAGGATGCTATCGGTTTTAGACACGTGTGGGATAGTCTTGGCAAAGGCTATCCCCACATCCCCAGCTCTAGTTCCTCCCTGGAAGATACGCCTTTCTCAATTCCATTATGATGTTTCCAAATTCCGTAAAGTGACATCACCGCACGTTAAGAGAGGACCCTTAATGAATTAATTTTGATTTACCTGGATAATCCAGTGTTTTTACGGCGAAATTACAAACCCTTTTTGAATCGTTTTGTTTCGTATACCGTAACTATATCCGTTCTGATCTTTAACTAAACGCGTGTTGTGCGCGGGGCAAAACTTTCACTTTATATTCTAAGTTTTTAGTTTTAAAAAAATGAGAGCAAGGGGGAAAAAAGATAAAAAGAAATCTATAGAAAAGAAAAGTACAGATTTGGGGAAACTTCTGCTGGGTAGTATGTGGAAGTATGTTTGTCCACACCATAGTCAACAGGTAACCAACCAAATAAACAACCTCACCGGTGAAATGGGCTGTTCCAGTTCACACAACTACACATACCTTAGCTAGGTTTGAAATTATACAACACCCTCCCAGAATAAACATAATTTTAACTATTTTAGAAAAATAATCGGGCCTGCTAGGTACTAGTATGTACAGACACTTTCACAGACAAGAAACATGATGATTTGTAGATAAGTAAAATAAAGACGAATTTATATGATGTACTTGAGACAAAAAATTATTTATTTACTGTATTTACTCCTCCAGTATTTTAAAAATAGGTTGCCTACTTATTATGTCGACCAGATAAATTACAGTATTATTTACACCTGTGAAGATTGATAAAGACATGGCGATATGAGTTGGCTATCCCCAGAGAAAGGGATGGGCACCACACAAATATGTAGCTTAAGCGTCCCACGTTGCAAGAAGGGTCTAACCCCATAGGACTATGCCGGATGGAATTTCTCCTCTGGTAAAGCTGATGCACACACATACGGTGTTAGTTTTGTTTTACTATAGGTAAATTCAATACTAGAAAGTTCTTCATTCCATAAATATGATTCAGAACTACGCCTTGGAACCTACGTCACTTTCACTCCAATACCGCTCTTTTCTCAGAAATCCTCCCGCCTAGGCCACTTAGCCGCGCATCTTCGAGAATTATACCAAATTTGCCCGAAATTGGTGGCAAAATTCCCTCAAAAATAGCTAATCTTGCAAAATAACCTTTTTATAATCCAATACAAAAATGTGAAAAACTCTTAAAATTAACAACAAAATTCTAATCCCTAAAACAATTACAAAACATTTCTGGCTCTCCTACACGTCAAAAAAGGCTACCCCACCAGAAAAAAAAGTACATAAAAATTAGTCTTCTTTCTCTCTACCATCGCGCGGCACAAACGCTCTCCTGGTACCACGCTCGTGTGGCGGGTTCGTGAACTACTTAACTAATCAAGATGGATCCCACAAAATAAATTTGTAATAATTGAAAATAAGCTGAAAAAAAAAAGAAACGATGATAGAATATAACTACAAAACAATGTACGTAATAAAACTATGCAAAGATTAATATAATATTAAATTTCGGTTATTTTTTGTTTTTTTCCAAAGAAGTAAGCTACGGGGGAACTACCTTAATTAGTTGATATCCCAGAGTAAAAGGAACTAAAACGAACGTGCTGCCAAGGTGGACATTACTGACATACCACAAATATACATAAAAAAAATTAATATAATTAAATTACGAGAGGGTAAAATAATCATTTAAAAAAATAGCTAGAGGATTATTGAAAATCTTCATAGTTCTCATCTGCACAGATTCCATGAGTGCTCTGTTGGCATTGTCCACTCTCTACTCCTGGAATCCTCTCGTACAGATGATACACGAGCAAATTTAAAAAATTGATTCATTAAGCACCCGGCTCGACTTCTGCTGGATTCCTGGTCACGCTGGTCTTTCAGGAAATGAACTGGCGGACCAGGCAGCCGGAGAGGCAGCACGCCTGCCTCCGGAGGCGAGTCTGGGTGTCATGTTTTTTAGATCTAAAGGGTTATGTTCGGCGTGGGGTCTTACGCACCTGGCACGAGCAGTGGGTTTCAACCCCTTCTCAGAACTAGCTGCATTCTATAAGAGACGGTGTGTCACGGTGGCCCTTTTTTTATAAAAACGTATAGAAGACAGGAGGTCATCGTGACAAGACTCCGCGCCGGCCATACATTTGACTCGTGGATTTTTATTGAGAGGGGATCAACTTCCAGTGTGTGACCTTTGCGATGCCCCCCTTTGTTCCGCGACAGCGTGGATGTAGTCATATGTTTACTCCGTCTAATACGCCAGGTGAACCTTTTAAATTTCATTTGAGTTCAAACTTACAGAGTGGCTCACTTGGATAGTATCTCATATTGAAATGAGTTTTTATATTATAAGTATATTTTAATTTATGTTTTATCTTTTTAATATAGTACAGACACCTGTGGTTTATTTAGCAGTTGTATCACCCCAAATTATATTAATAGTTCAGTTCCACTCCTATGAAGTGTCTTGAATGGACTTAGTTTCATATTGAGATTTATTTATAACATTTGAATACAAATTTTATTGTTTTCATCTGCTGATTTAAGTAGGAACTAGGTGAATTATTTTTCCCTTTATGGGATTTTACTTTGTTTTTAATGTTGTTTAGGCCTTAATTACCTCATTTTGTTGACGAGCCTATACACCCTAATTATAATGATAATAATAATATAACTTCTTACTGCGTTCTAACTCTACATACAAGTTGAGCTGACTATATATTTTAAGAGAATTTTAAAAATAAATACAACTTTGTATTGTGGATTATTTATCTTTTCTTTATGCATTGTTCTTTCAACAGTTAATGTGTTCATCACTTAATTATTTTTTTAAACTAATTTTCGTATAGTTAATATATCTACATTAAACGTAACTCTAGACGTTACGCTTTGCTTCCTGAGAAAGAAAGAAAAAATCACTTAAAAATCTATGTATATATCACTTGACTATGCTCTCCCATCACTTCAGCATGTAACTTAATGTTGCCGAAGAAATATATGAGCTAGAACATTTTGAAAGGCGTAAGAAGAAGGTAAAAAGTGAACTCCGTGGATTGAATATGTAAATGTTATGGCAGGGTCGGGTAAGGGCAGTTAATGTCAAGAAGAAGTGGGTGGGTTAGGTAGGGAGGAGGGAAGTTGTGAAAGGGGTGTGAATTGGGGTTGGCGGGGGGGTAACTGGTGTTCTTCTACAAAAGTTAACGACGTCACTAACACATCATCTCTGGAATGACGCGGAGTTGGTGAGGGGAATTATTCTCCCACCACCCACAGGTTGGATGGAAAGTGCTAGTGTTATCGAAATAACCCCTCCTTTGGCGTAGACGCTGATTCAGCTGATTTTGTTGTGCTCCAGAAAGAACCCTGATATAAAGAACACATCAATCTCTTTTTTTTTTTTTTTTTTTTTT
>CABFOV010008245.1:0-24429 GCA_902141375.1 Timema poppense
GGAGGCCTGGCATTCCTCACATTCACATAATAATAATCCCTATATCTTTCTCACTATTAGTTCTTTCATTGAGTGTATACATCTTTAATTACCTTAATGTGGATTTAAAAATAAGTGTTACCAGATTTTTATTAATGCCAATAACAAATTCCCCGTGTGATCTAGAATTTCTAGAAGGAGTTACCTTTTTTTTAGACCTTTAGAGTAGTGAACAACGAAATTTAATTTTTCAAGAAATTGACTATTGTGAAGACATAACATCCGTTTTTAAAAACAAGGTGGTTTGACCTTGATGGCACAACATATTGATTCAGAAAGAAAGGGGGGAGAGAATTAAACTTTAATTAGTGCACTCGGTACTTTGATCAACTTTCTATCCTATGCAATGGCTTCATATATAAATATTGTTTTTAAAGGTCCTTAATATACAAGTATTCAAGTAAGTTTTCTGTTTTATTTAGGCCTCTGTGTAAGTTTCAAGCATTTAAAATACAGGATCCAACATGTTTTATTTGATATTGTATATCCAAGATGGTGTATCCAAATTTGCACCTATCGGTTGAGTGAGGTATGAAATAAGAGTGGGGAAAGTTAAAGGAACTAACTTTTTATTAGTTGATTAGCAGGTTAATTTACTAGCCGGTATGGGCATTTAACACCATCAGACGTATTTCAATAGATGTAGTTCGCAACACACTCACCTCCAGTATTGATGCTCGAGGAAGGCCTGTTAAAGCATCCCATCTCGTCCCATCGTACGTCTACGCGAGGAAGCGGCTTGTTGCAATTTTCCCTTACAGCGTTGATTTACAGTCGGCAGGCTTCTCCGCAAAACATTACAGTTATAGCAGTATATTTTTACGAGCTCGCTACGCAAGATTAAACGTTAAGTTCGGAATAAACAACAATAAACGTTACCACCAAGGCAGCTTCCTATGTATTCTTGTGCCGTTAAGAATGTAATATTTTGTCTTCTTTTAGCGGTTATTCCCGCAGCAAGTCTTTAGCACTTATCACGGAAAATACGCAGTGATATAGATGATTTTTAGGAAAGAGCATGCGTTAGATCTTTATCATTAAATAAATATAAAGTACTATGTCACTAAAGTACCATCTCAAGAGCCTTAAAATTTCCTAAAAAATTTAATTAGCGTGAAACCCGCCTCGGTGGCGGTAGCTAACTCGCTAGTCGTGTTGAGCTCAACTGCCAAGGACGGGGAGATCGAGGTTCGAATCTCGGTCGGGTGAACTAGGGGTGGTTTTTCCACTCTACTTACACGCAAATGCGGGTTCACTTTCACTAAATTCAACCTTTACTATTCATAACCCATTAGCGTAATTAGTACTTAAGCGTATAACCCGAACGGTTAGTAAGACGCGGTGCTAAAAAAAACGCATGAAATCAAAGTACTAAGTATTTTTATATCCAAATCAGTGGGCACGTAGACAAGGGCATTAATCTCATCTCGTCAAGCTTGCCTGTGTTTTTTGAGGGTAGCTAGGACGGGTAGAACAAATTTTTAATAAATCACATTTATAACACAAAGGAAACAGGATTCTGTGTTGTGTTGTCAATAGCCCACCTTTTTATGTTTTTGACAGCAAATAAATGCAATGACGGGGGAAATATCACGTTAGCTGGAATGAAGTTATTTAGCTACATTAAAAACAAAACTTATTTTACTTTAATTATTTGAATTAGTGCTGGTCTTGCGACTCCCGGATGGATATTAATCTGGCCGATAAGCTATAGAGTTTATCGGCCAGATAAAATGTATTTATCCATTATAATTTTTTGGGGGGGTTTAGTACTCAATAATTATTATTATCTGGGAGTTAAATATGCGTTGACATGGTGACTAGTCTATATTATGTGCTATTTATTTTACCTAAAATGTTTATAAAGTGATTAAAAAAATGTTTTGAAATATTTTTCTATTGTATTGGATTCCAAAACTTAGCATAATAGAATATTCAACACACATTTGATTTTAGACGCTTTGATTTGAACTTGTTTTAATATAAAGAACATTTTTAAATGTGTCCAAATCGAATCTCATGTCTAAAAAATTTGGGTCAGATCCGAATTGAATCTTATACTCTTTATTTTCCGAATCTAAACTAATACTTATAAAAAAAAGAGTATAATATTGTTATATCCAATTATTTTAAAATCATAATAATTATTATAATAATGTTATATCCAATTATTTTTATACGTATCAGTTTGTATTCGGAAAATAAAGACTAAAAGATTCAATTCGGATCCAACCCGAATTTTTTGTAGGCATGCGATTCGATTTTGATACATTTCAAAATTTCCTTTAAGCATGAGATTATGATTCAGATTCGTTTCAAGTTAGTTATCCAAGACTTCAATTCGATTCAAAATTGAAAATCTAGGATTCGCATAGGCTTATAAAAGTTATGTATTAACTAATTATATTCTTCCAATTTAATTTTTTTTTTAAACACTAGATATAATATTATTACAAAATAAATGGTACGGCGCACCGAACATACCGTCTCTCTTTTTAATCCTAAAATTAAAACATTTGCTAAAAGCTTGTAAGATTTGTGAAGCGAAATAATATACAACAAAGAGCTTAAGTGAAATAATATACACTGTTACAGAAACAGTGATGAAAGAGGAGTAGCTCTGTCCAAGGAGCATAACAATCAATTTCATATTTCAAATTATCGATAACAATGTATATGTTTGATTAGAGCTCAGTTTTATAAAAATAGCTATATTTAAAACAAAAGAGTTATATTTAATAGTACTACATTTTTACAACGATAAGTTATTTCGCATCTCAAATAGTTAAGGAGATATTATCAAAATAGAAGATTTCTATGTATGTATAACACCCCCAAAGTCAGTTTTATATAAAATGAAAATTGCCATTTTGTAATCTTAAATCTCGTATTTGCAAAGCCACCAAGTTCAGACCTCGCTTACATCAAATGGTATGACTAGACTGGACCTGTTAATACCACTAATATGTACAAAGACAAAATACACAAATAAAATAAAAATCTAGGAAAAAGTTTGGTATCAACTCCGTCATAAATAGGCCTACTCGTAACCAGCCATACCAAATAAATCGCGAAAACACGTCTGATGGTGTTGAAACTCGCCATTGTATAAAATATGTAGACAAATGAAAACGCTTTTATCACGTTAGGTGTACCGTGAACAACGATTTATTTGATTTTATTATTATTAAATCTTTTATTTGTTTACTACCAAGATGATCGTTTAAAAAATTGCGGAATTTTTATAAGTATTTACAAAATATTATTATTCACACTCAAGAAACTATAGCTTAGGTGATATCGTGTTTGTCTTCAAAGTCTGAGATTACAAAATAAATACTTGAGCACTTAAAAAAAAATTCTGAATAATAAATATTTGTAAATGATGGTATCAATATAGTTTTCTTTCTCACCATTATAAAAAAGTTTAAAGGGTTCTTTTTCTAACACTAATTAATATCTTGCTTAGTCCTTTATTAAATAAGAATATTTTTGAAGTCCTTAAACCCAATAATATTTTGTTTACATAATAATCTACAGACAACATACTTTAAGTTAATGTACAGCTTCTAATTAAGTTTGTTGTTTAGTTAAAAAAATGAATATTGGGTCAGTTCAAAAACAACGAAGTAGGTTTTTAATAAATAAAAATCATCTCAAATTCATTCAATTCATGATTTGAAAAGTTAACGTTTTCAATAAGGTACTCGTAAAGTAAAAATGTAAAGATCCGGCGTGAAGTTATTTAAACCCGTGATCTATAGACTTGTATAACTCTATGCTAGCGACTAAACTATGGTGGCTAAGTATTACATATAACACAAATATTGGATATTTCTAATTGTTGAACGAGAGGGTACAACACTTCGATAACAGTTTGCCACGAAATGTGGTGATTAAGCTTAAATTATTCCTTATCTCTGTACATAGTAATATAATCTTGGATACAATGTTTTTGTAATACTGGTTTTTATTCCTCCAATTCTTAGATTTAATTAATAATTTCAATTATTTCGTCAAATTAACGCGACAGCACGGGGAAGTATTCCGCCATGCTAGAACGCTGGCAGACCAATGGAATCAGGCTAGGTACAGTACCAAATCTGCACGATCTCTATGAAAATATATTTATCCTACCAAAAGCTATCCAGCTAATAAATAAGTTCATAATACGCTTAAAATATTAAAGTGGCTGATAACTTTAACCTCCCGATAGCGATATTTATACGATAGTCATCAAATCGGCCCTTAGTAGCCTACCAATAAAAAGTGCGGTATATTATTATGCTATTTGATGGTTTTATTAAATTTGTAAAATGCTAGACAAACATATTCAACTACAACGCTTCTAAGCTTGAATTACATTGACAACCGTGAGTGGTTTAAAATGATTTTTCTGATGAAACTGCGAACGGTGTCAACTACTGTAAGAAATATTATGTGCGTGGCCTTTAAAGTTAACCGAGGAATTTAGATCATTATTTAGGCCAACATTATTATTATTTATTTAAAATACAAGCCATTTTAAATATTCCTCTCCATAATCTATAAATGTATGTATTCAAGTTAAAACGTTTGTGTAAAATATTACATTTGAAATATTACTTTAAAAGAATAATCGGAAATCTTATAAAGATTATTTCCGTGCGCGCAGCGTGCCTTACTACCAGTTCAGTTTATCCGCAAAATAAAGATGGTTTGAAGAATTAAACTAGAAATAATAAATAGCTAGTACTTGCCATAAAAAAAAGATCAGAGCGCCGTTAACTAAGGCGGGAGTGTAAATTTATCCTCAATACAAACACATCCACATATAAATAAAACGCAACAACGATATTGAATTATAGTTTTGAAAAGAAAATTGTATGGAAATGGCTTCACTTAAGTTTTTTTTAACACCTCAATAGGGACAAATATTTTGAACATTACCGTTCAAAAAGGTGTAGTTCCAAGCGATATATCGACAGCGAGGAGCATGTGCGCCACTTTTTAAATCATGAAGTTTCCACGCTATCGAAAGAGTCACTCACCCTCCTTCTCTGCCCTGTATTCTACCATCGTGGCCCAGGGGGGGGGACTGAACAAAAGGGCTCGAATTGAACTGGGATATACTAGTCAATCGAAATGGCGAAGTCATCATCAAAAATTAATGTTATCTCAATTGCTTGGACCCGGTCTCGGTATGCAGCGCAACACAAGCGGGCGCCCGGGGAGAATGGGTTGGATTTAGAGAGAAGTGGATTTTTCTTTGAACAGTAAGAAGGCTATGAATGGGAAAAACTAAACCTTAAACCTAACATAACCAACCACTATATATATATATATATAAGGAGAGAGAAAGAGAAAGAATGGATATTTTAACTACTCATGAATTTTTAATAATGTGTGCTCTCTATAAAAATAACTGTTACATAATATGTTTCGTTTGATTAAAACATAAAAAATATTAGGGAATATGCATAAAATTCTGCAATATTAATGGTTCGCCAACTTTTTTAGGGTTGTGTAAGCAAAGAACGACTGTACAAATGAGGTTAAGCAATTTTTTTATTTATTAATATTACACAGTGAAACATATATTGATTATAACTATTCATGTGAACAACAAATACATTGACGATTGCATATTATATTAAAACTTCAATCCAAACAATATTTCCTGTAAAAAAATCCTTCGTGTCCAGGTATTTGCCCTTGGCCCATAGTAAGTTGTATTTTGATGTTTAAATCTTGAGCTAAAGAAACACGGATGACTGCAAAATATGGCTGTCCATGTGTGAGCACGCATCGAGATAAATAGATAGATGCCGAAATTTTGAATGCCTTGCCTTGAGATTTGTTGATGGTCATTGTCAAGGCTAATAGAACGGGAAACTGATTTTGTTTCAAGATGGATAGAAGATGGTTATTTTGGAAATAAGTTAATTCCTAGGTAGGAATATTGTGTGTCCCCGGAATCATACCGTTATCACTTTCATCTGTAATGTGTGTCGTTGCATTTGATGGACCAACATGCGAATTTCATTTAATAGGCTATACCTAAATTCATGTTTCAAATCAACATGAAAATTGCACCTTTTTTCAGTTGTAGACAATAAGTGGCATACCTGATGGTATTATAGAGTGCAGGTATTGTATAGGTAATATGTTTAGGTATTCAACTACGGATTCGATTGAGTCAATACTAAAATATTCTACCTCCTGTCCATCTATGTGGCTCAAGAATTATATGTGTGCTTTACCTCAGTAATAATTGAAAGTTGATTCCAATGTCAAATTTAATTTATTGCGACCTCTTACAGTGTCAACTAGAGAGTTGTAAATAAACATTTTACCACATCTTTCTGGTACGTCCAAGAAAAAATGTTTGGGGGTTGTCCCTCCAGCCACTTCCAACAAGATTTCATTAAAGGTGATTCATTGTTCGGGATTCCTAATATTGAGAGTAAGTTTTCTTCTCTTTGTATGTGATCATCTGAATTAATGCCATTAGTTGGGAGTAAGATATCCAAACCTAGCTGAGAAAATACTTTTCGTTTTTAGGACTCCCTATGGCATGTAAAGAGCAACCTTTTCTGCTACTTCAATACAATATTCCGTAAAGTCATGTTTAAATGAATTACACAAGGCCAGAGGTGATGAGAGTTGGCAGAAACAGTAGACTACTGTTTACATACGTAAAAGATTATCTCAGGTTTTGGGGAATTTGGAATTCAGACATTTCTTGTAGGTAGGCATTCAACTCATGTTTATAATAAGCAATTTTTATTGCAACAGCTGCTTTGAGGAATGTCAGGTGTGTAACGGCGTTTGTTGTACTAAGTTTTCGAATTAAATAGCGCCTTTTAAATGAAGTAATAGCAGGAGATTAAGTACCTCTTTGGATCTGTTTATATCATAGTGTGCATACTGCTTATTAAACTGTCACCTCCTTTTTGGCTTTTTTCAATTTCTTCACTGGTGAATATGTATTGATCGGAGATTTCAATATACATAAGATGTCGGGAGTCTTCGTCAGTTGTATTCAGGTTGAACCATGCAGTTAAGATTGTATGAAAGTTTAGGGCTCTTACAAGTATCTCTTATTAATGTTATTCTTGAAATACTACAGTTTGGTTGTTCGGTTCATGGACTGTAAGCTGTACAGTAGTGAGTAAGTTAATTTTTTTAAGTTTTTTTAGCACGTCTTACTACCCGTTTGGGCTGTACGCTTATGTACTAATTACTCTAATTGATCAGGCACATAAAGGGTTGAATTTAGAGGAAGTGTACCGGCATTACATGAGAGTGCGAAACAATTTAGAAAAAAACCTTTAGTACACACGACCGGGATCTAACTGTGATCTTCCCATATTTGCCAATCTAGTTTATTGCAAGAGTCGCTAGCACCTTAGGCCAAGCGGCCACCGAAGTGTTCATGCAACCCATTTTCAAGAAGTTTCCAGCAACATTTATAGAAGCTGACGTATCTCATGTTTGCGTTAGATAAAATTTCATCAAAATTGATTGTCCCTTGCTTAACATTTTCTATGAAAGCAATATAAGCAGCAACCGTATCCGTCGTAAATATACATACTTGAAAAGGTATTTGACTGTTTTCACACTCAAGCAAACTTCTACATTTATATAAGTGTCGTATTAAGTGGTTAGTAATTGGAACAGTAACTCAAATATCAACTTAATAGACTCCTTTCAATGGACTCCTTTCATTGCTGTGTTTCTATGTTAGCGATGTTTATAGAGGATAACCATTGGCGTTGTCGACTGTCCTTTGGAAAGTTTTTAGAGCAGATGATGATGTATTTCATGCAATGTTGAAGTGAAATTCCAACTACCTCATGGACCATGTACTTTTCATTGGAGGACTATTATGAAGATTTTGGCAGTTCCGCTGAATCCAGACCATATAATCATTTTAGACCATTTTTAAATATACTTAATGATGATACCCATTCCGTATCAGAAAGCATAGACAGTTGCTGGAGTGTTAATTTATGGGTGTATTTTGAAGTTTGGGGTTATGACAAGTATTTTGTCAAACCAAGAGACTAATTTTACGTTGGATTTGATAAAGCAGTTATTAAAGTTGTTAAAAGTGGATAAATTAACACAATTCTAGGACATCCACAATGTAGTGGTAGACGAGATAGAGTACATCAAACCATAAGTAAAATGCCATCACATTTTGTCAACGCGAGTCAGAAAAATTGGAGCATCTATTTACTTTTTGTAGTGCAGGTGCATTCAAGCATTAAGGTATCACCATGCGAAGTAGTCTACGGAAAGAAGATTGTTACACCGTTTACCAGGGCCAAGCTACCTGCAGGATTGTCGAATAATTTTGTATTAGATGTGGTGACTAAACTTCAAGAGCTGTTGAGAAAGGTGCACCGTTATAACCATAAGTCTTGTTGAGACATGCTGAACAACACGACCAACTAGGTATAGAGGGGGAGATTGGAGCTATCTAACAAATACAACCTTGAAATAGAACCAGATTAGGAACTTACAAACAAAGTTCAAGGGGCGATATAGAATCTTAGAAATACTAAGTAAGGTCACCGTACGCCTTCAACTCCCATACCGTTTAGGAGTAGTAAATGTGGGGAGATTGAAGCAGTTTGTATCTAGGAATCCTATTCTTCTAAGTTATTTTACCAAATACAAAGGTTCGTCCACATTTTGTCCCTTGCAATCCAAAAAAATCAATTTTGTCTAGTGACCTAACCATCTCCTATATTTACTTATTAAAAATATTTCTTCTAGGTCAAATTTCACAAATGTTCCTGTTTGATACAAAAGTATTGGAACTGTGTGAATCTTATACTGCTCAAAAATTCCTTCTCTTGTCAATAAAGGTATCTTAACAATTATCTGCCAATTATCTCTTATTAAAATAGCACTAACATTACTCATTGTATAATAATCGTACAAGTTAACTGGCTTCACTGGATGTATCAATGAGAATGGAGGGCCTCGCGTTCTCGCTTATTGTGGTTAATATTTTTGAAAATATCTCCGGCTCAATAAGCATATTGCTAAATCAGTTTTTCGAACTGGTTTCCAAAGCATAACCAAAATTACTCAACTCCTACCAAACTTTTGTTAACCCTTCTGGTACTCTCAATAATAGTCCATTCAAATCTACATGTGAAGTGAGAATATTAATCCCCTTTATTATTGACTTCATGCTGGAACTAAACCGCACATATTACATCCTTCGGTAATGTTCAATATTTTTAGTAATAAAATTAGTGTTTTTCACTATCATTCCCTGTAGCCTTTTCATGAGCACTAACTGGTTTTCACGGTTTACTGATAGTCCGTCCTGCACCTGATATCACTGGTTCAGTTTTTCCTGTAACAAGGTAAGATCTTCGGAATCCAAGTTCCGAACATATTCTTAAGTATCTTCCCTCCTAGATCAAATGAGGATATTTCCTTACGTGAACTCCGCCAAATTAGTGAGGCAACCTAATTCAACACTAAATTTAAGAAAATTTTTCCTTAGTTGCTCCAAGGAAACCCGGAAGTTAACTGCACAAGCATTTTCTTGTTGCTCCTAAGATAATAGCCTTATTCTTATTTTTGCTCAATTTTAAGGGGATCTTTCAATTGCTCATGTTCTTGTAATGAGGGTTATACTCCAAAATCTAAGACTATTTGATAACTGTTTTCAGACAACACTATAGCCCTCTTATATTAAAATGATATCTCTGCGTTTCATGGTTTGATAAAAATTGAACCTCCTGGGAATAAACTCATGACTTTCCCATAATTAACGTTAAAATTATCCTCTCTAAAGAAATAATGACTATAATACAACACCATCAACCAAAATTGGTTATTATAATCAACAAAATAACACTGTTGTTAACTCTACAAAATGTGAAATGAAACAAAACAAATATACATAAAATATATTTTCTTAGTTCTTGCCCATCATCTCATTTTAGCTGATCAACACATTCCTTTTCAGCTCATCCACAAGACGACGCTCTCTTGTCTTGGTTTTTAGTTTCTATGTCGTTCACTCTACTCTGGAAGAAGGAGGTAGCAAAACAACACTGGGTCATCTCACTGCACACTAACTGTTGACGTGAGCGCAACTGATATTTGTGGATTGGCAACTTAAGGCGGGTTTCTCTTTTCTCAACTGCTGCTGGTGCCTGCTTTAGGAGATGATTGTTGGACCTTGTTTGCCTCCGGTCGCCCTCATGGTTGATAGGCGTCTAGCGTGATTCCCCCCTTGTACTTAGAGGGCATCCGTCGACCCCAGGGTTCCTTGATCGAATTCTGTAGGGTTCACGTGCAGTGTCAGTCAATTTCATTGGTCTAAGTTTCCACGAATTTAACCAGTTCTTCCACAAAAGCGAGCGTCCAGTCTCTATAATTCTTTATCTTTAATTTAACATCACATTTTATATTGTATTTTAGTAACTTCTATTAAACCAAAATTCGTAACCCTGCGTCTTATCTTTAATCCACACAATTAAATTTCCTGCGGCCTAACCCCTCCCACAAGCTATCCTGACAAATAAAGCCCACGGGGAATAGATGGCAACAATAAAAATTATCAAAACAATGGTGCGCTACTGTCAGAAACCTCTTGATATAAACATTCGTTAATTTACTTAAATATTCCATTGCAGTTGGTAAAATTCCCAGCAGATAGATTCCATAGAAAATGAACTAATGTAAAACACACTTAAAGCACCCGACATTTATTTTGGGCCTAGCACCAAAGAAGACAACTTTGTGATCAACTGGCCATATCAAATGGCATTACAAATTTAGTCAAGAGTGATTATGAGAAAACAATTCCAACCTCAGGAAATGTATTTTCGCAGGTCAAGGCATTAAGCAAACTGTATAGATAACAAGCCGAATGGGGTAGCATTGTTACTATGGCTGCAGCAGTTTCAGCTTCAGACAACAGCATTACACCTATTTTTACTTTATCGCTACCTTACGGTTAGAGAAATTATTGTGATTGTAATAAAAAAAATTAACTCGAGATTATGATGAATTTTGACCTTTCATGAACCCCCCCTACCCCACCCGAATCACAAAAATAATTAACTCGAGATTATGATGAATTTTGACGTTTCATGAACCCCCCCTACCCCACCCCACCCAAATCACAAAAAAAATTAACTCGAGATTATGATGAATTTTGACGTTTCATGACCCCCCGAATCACAAAAAGTGGTTTTTGTATTTCCATCTGTTTGCCCGTCTGTACCTCGAAGTAAAGCATAAACTATTTTACCGATCGGGCTTAAACTTGGTCTCTAGGGTTTTTATAGGGTTGCCCCAAAGGGGTTTTTGGAATTGGATATCTAATCCAAAATTTAAGGGTAGTATCCTTAAGGTCGAAAAGCGAAATAATTGATTTTATCAAAATCGGCTAAAACGATTTTGATTAAATTTCATTTCTAAGCATTAATCAATATTACAAACAAAATGGTTACCCTCAATTTTCCGTCAAAATGTATTTAAGGGTTCCGGTCTGATACGTAAAGTCATTTTTTTTAAATCATATCTCTATAACTCTTTGAGATATGAAATTACTTATCATTACAAATATGTAGGTCTAATTATAATAAAAATCTTTTATCTAAAACATATTTTTTAAACAAATAATTTTCAAGCTATACGGAAATATATGTTTTTTAACTTTTCGAACAATAAAGGTAGAATATTGCAACCGTAAAAAAATCTAACCGAAGATGTTGATGGATGTCGACGTTTCATGACCCCACGAACTCTAAAAAGTGGTTTTTGCAATGCCGTATGTCTGTGTGTCTGTTTAACCCTAAAATTAAGAGTAGTTTAGTAAAGGACTAAAAGAGAAAAAAAAATCGAATTTTTCAAAATCGGCTCCAATGATTTAGATTAAAATTCGTATCTAGGCGTTGATTAAGATTACAAATAAAATGGCTATTTTCGTTTTCCCATGAAAATGAATTTTAGGGTATTTTAAAGAAGCGGAAATTTCCTTATCTCCTCAACTAGTTGAGATATTAAATAACCTATCATTGCAAAATTGAAGTTATATTAAAAATAAAAAAACTTTTATTCGAAATATATCTTTATAAAACCATTAGTTTGTGAGATATTGGCAAATGTATTAATACAATTTTGTGAGCTTTAGTTGTACAGATATACTAGCTAGGTTTTAACGCAATAATTCTCTAATGCCAGAAAGTAAGTAAATAAGTAGGTATTTCAAAAAGTGTATGTTCTTTTTCTTTTCCCCTCTTAGGGAAAATGTATGTACAGCAATGAACTAGTTTTATCAGTTTAGACTCAATAGTCAATATTAACCTTTTTTATTGGTCTAAATTTACAATAATTTAATAACAATGCGATAACCATAAGATGTGCAACCTCCAATAAAATTTCGAAAATTTTAACCGGAAGTAGAAATTTTAATATTAAGGGTTGACCCTTGTGGACCCCAATATCGATTTCTTTTGGTTCAAATATACAAACGAAGACTTTCATTCTTTAAAGATAAAATTATAAAATTTAAAACCGGGAATAAAAACATTTTTACGTTAGTATAACGCAATTTTTGCTCGGGTTTGCTAGTGTGTATTATTTCGTTTCACATATATTACGAGTTTTGAGTAGATATCTCCATTTTTAAACAATAGAGCGAGAAAGTCCGTGCGCAGCTCCGTACAATTTATTTTCACATGTGTTCACTTTAAATAACATTTTATTATAAAATGAATATTGGGCTCCAATGAAGAATGTAATCATCCTTCGGGATGGATGACAGAAAAAACACTTTTGTGACTTCCTGAACTATTTAATTAAAAACACAAAGTGCTCAAAAGACAAGCCTTGTTTGTTTATTCTTGATGACCATGGTTTCTCTTTGTCTGTTGATGGACTTGACTATGCAAAGGATTACGGTGTCGTTATATTATCATTTCCCACCCACAATTCACATAAACTGCAGCCAATGGATCGTACTATTTATGGTATATTTAAAAAGTACATTAACACGTTCTGTGATTATTGGATATTGAATGATCCTGGCGCACAATGGCAATTTATGATGGACCAAGCATTGTCTATATATAGCACATCTTCCTTAATTCACTCTTAAAATTTTAATGGCAGGATTGTAAGTGTGTAGCATAGTTCCTTCAATGAAAATGTATGTGTTGGTTAAGACTATGCCCCTAGCGACGTCTTATGATAGACCATATCTAAACACAGTTAACATAGGAATGGAAAGGACACTATAGTATCAGATACACGGACAGGGAAGAAAAACTTCTCTCTGAAGCTCACGAAAACAAAGGGCAGAGACTAGTGGAATAAACGGGCCTTTCCCTAATTAATGGAAGAAGGGCCTAGCTGACAACAGCCTGAAGATGTCAAACCACTTCAAGAAGCAGGTGAGAGAAAAAAACAAAAAACTAATAGTAGCCGGAAAAAATGTTATTATACTCTTACAGACACTCCAGTAAAGAAAACAACCAACAAAAAAGAAATAAGTCAAAAAAAGACTATTTAAGAAAATAACAGGAGTGATCGACTAATCATAAATAAAAAATAATTGATAATGAGGACGAGTATGACTGTATTAGCCATTTTCTAATAGAAAACCTAAATAAGTGTAGTTACAGTGTTCAAAGTGAGAAAATTGGGTCCACCAAATTTACACAACTAGGAGACAGTTGTACATTTGTTACAACTGTGATAATGATTGATCTGATTAATAAGAGGACAATTCGCGTGGAAGGAGAGTGTGAAACTATTAAGGAAAATTACACACTTGGAAGATCAGCCCGGGATCCGAAGCCCTATCTCCCAGTCATCAATAGGCCAGTCTAACACAAAAGTGACGCCTTAGACTGTTCGGGCACTAAAGTGAGTCGTTGTAATAATAGCTAGCTTATCAATATAGTTAATGTGTTCTATTTCAGATTAAACTTTATATAATGTAAGTCACAAGGTTGAAACTAGGAGATGCGCTTTACCCATTACTGATTGATCTGGCCTTAGAGTACTATGGTATTAGGGTAAAGTAGGAAAGTAGAGAAGGCTTGACATTAAATGGTACAGAGCAGCTATTAATATACGCATATGATTTAGCTTTGATGGGCAATTGTAAGGAAGCTGTTTCAACAAATGAAGAAATTTTACTAGAGGCTAGTAAGGAAATAAGTTTATTAGTGAACGCTGAAAAGATTAAGTAGGGGCCTGTAAGATAACACATAGAACACAGCTTGGGGACGATAATTTAGAGATTACTGCGATCAACATAGGTTTTATTTTAACATGGTTATTTTTTTAAATATTTAGCAACAATTTTAACTGGCAATAACGATATACGAATGGAAATTAGGGAAACTATAGCCGGGAAATGCATGCTATTAATCGGTCAGTAAGTTGTTGTCATCTCACCTGCTGTCAAGGAATGTAAAAATAAGAATATATACAGTAATAGTTTTACCAGTTGCTCTATGTGGGTTTGAAACGTGGTTTCTCACCTTACATGACGAAAACAAGTGTAGTGTGTTCTAAAACAAGGGCTCAGGAAGATATTTGGTAACTACTGAATAGTGGAGGAGGTTGCATAATGATGAGTTACATAACATACCTTCTACTCATCACAAGACATTGTCAGGATAGTCAAGGATTGTAGATTATTGTGTCCAGGACATGCAGCGCGAATGGGAGATTCCAGAAGCGAGTTCAGGGCAGCCCCAATGGGAAGAGAACATTGGAAAGAGATGGAGTGTAATGAGGTGGACTGGAGAGAACTAGCTCGAGATAGAGATAGGTGGCGTATTTTTAAGTGCGGCAATTAATTTTCGAAATCCTAGTGCTATATTGTAAGTAGTGTAAGTCAAAGTGATCCAAAGCCTTTCACCCCACGAGCCAAATATGGTTATCATTTCCCCGCGGTCCAAAGATGTATTTATTGATCCTATAAACTTAACATGGACCAACAAACAAACACTTACTAAACAATTATTCATATACTTATATAAATTGTAATTTTAGTTAGTAGAATCTTTCAAATTTTAATGCAAATTTTTTATTTTATTGATTTACTCTCCCAAAAATGACTTGTGAAATATGTAGGCTACGCACACACTTTCACAAAATAGCTTAACGATATATATACTGAAAAGATTTTTATTAATCAAATACATGCATAGTAAAAAGAAATAATGCATTTTGAATAAATATTTTTATTTGAATCATTATTTATTTCACACCAAGGGTTTCCCTTAAAAAATTTTCCGAGATCCTGTGAGGGCTACAATTTCGGTGAGCAAGGGCCACATTTGGCCCGAAAGCCGCCGGTTGGGGCACACCGATATAAGTGATTCTGAATATAATTTGTTTTCACGTATGTATAATACTAGGCACTTTTCTCATATTGCCAATGCTTTCATAAAATGTCTGACCTAGTTGATGCCATCAGGCCTTCTCTCTCTCTCTCTCTCTCTCTCTCTGTTTATCGCTCCCTTTCTTGCCATGAGCCGGTGAAGTCCTAGAGATTCTATTGACTTTAAATGTAGCCTTGCTTTAAAATTATTCATATATTCATGTTTCAGAACGAGATATTTGATAAACTATTTTCTAAGAAGATTCGTCGCGAAAAGTAAAGCACATTAATAAGTAAAAGCATATGAGACTAAATAATTATGTCGTTAAACTCCGACGAATGATGGAGGTGGGGTCTAAAAAGACATAATCCTGGTACTAAACTTTTATTTTCCCGACGTGCCTCACGACCCGACTGAGTATCATAACTTTATTACACAAATGGAATATGGATATGAAAAGTATAATGTATAGAAAATGTACCCTCAAGAGCGTGGGTAGATAGTGGGTAACCAAATAGGAAAAAATTCCTTTCAGTAAGCTCAGCCGGGGTTCGAGCTTCTAAAGGCATCCAACATTGTGAAATAGTTTAGTGTAACTGATTATATCGACACAAATTTAAATAAATTAGAGTAGCCACAAATTTTCAGAAAAAATTCCCTTCTTTTTCTTTTCCCCGAGATAAAAATAATAGTATCTATGTTTTGAAAGAATAATAAAAAATAATTTATTACACATCAATAATTATTATTGGAATGCACTCAGAAATTAATAAACAAAAACATAATTAAAAACATTGTGTGAACAAGATGCCATAAAAATATCTTCCCTAAAAAAGAAAAGTAGGCCTATAGCATTCCCCCCTGATCAATTATACTCCATTCACGGTAGGAATTATTCTCTGAAAGGTCTTTTTTCCTACCAATATCCTACTATATAGTAGATTTAAGCCCGCCGNACGTGTATTACAGATTTTCCTCTTCCTCGCCTGCCCCTCTGCTGCGCCTGCCCTGCGTCCAATGTGCGGCGGGCCTTATGGTAGGGAAAAAGGCCTTTCAGAAGTCAATTCCTACGGTGAATGGAATATAGAAAATTCCCTGTTATTTAAAAACTGCCAATGGTTAGTTTTTCCAAACTCAGTGTTGGCCGCGTTAGCCTGAATTTTTTGTTTTTAGCAGTCGACATCGATAATATTTTACTATACTAATAGTTATTTTATAGGTTAATACTCTCTGTCAATAGTTACATCTGCAGATCACATGACTATTATTATACCTCTGTCAGAAGAATGTCTTCCTACGTAAATCAAACGGTACACCTGCATATTTTATGATACCACGTCAGGTGATAATGTGGCGCACGGTCGACAAGCCAGAACACGATGTTAATTAAGAAACATGTAGGCCTACTCGACAAGGAGCGACTAATCCGAGCAATAGTGAGGGGTGAGTGTGCAGAGATCGATGGTGCACGTGCATCGTTACCAACACAACACGTGCATCACACGGATAATGAGTTGCTTTTCCCCCCTCAGAGCTTGTGTGTGTGTGTGTTTTATTATAGTTCAATACTAGTAACGACGTAAATATCTTATATGTTTTCATTTTACACCAAATAACAATTTCGCGTCTTGGTCACACAATTAGAAGGCAAACTAGATTGGCTAGTTCAGTTGAGATAAGCGTTCAATTCGAACTACTAATTCGCAAACTACATATATCTAGACTGTTGCTTTACTCCGGACCTGAAGCGTCTTGCTGGATGGGTGTGTAAGTAAGGCCCTTTTTACACGGTCCGGGTGTTCGTCTGCCCGAGATTTTGCACGTCCCCCAGACAGACACACACGGGAAGGCCTGGGTCTTTTCACACCATCCAGACACGAGCGAATCAGGGCCGCCCCAAGGGGCGAGCGGGGCGGGCAACTGCCAGGGGCGCCGGGCTCTAGGGGAAGCCACGCCACCGATATCGTCTTAAAAAACTACAGCTAACAATATTTTTAAACAATTCATACATTTCTCTGTGTCCCTGTTAGAACCAGTTGGCATGAACATAAGAAATTCATCCATCTTGTAATGAGTTTATTTCAAGTTTATAGGACGTTAAAGAGGAGGGGGCGCTTTAATCAAAGTTTGCCCGGGCTCCAAATTATGTCCGAGGCGACAGTGGTGCGAATGTCCGTATGGGCGTAGAAACTCTCTGGTCTCCCTGCTACAAACCCCCGGGTTTCGGAAGGGTATTCTCCCGGACTGCACTCTAGCGGACCACGCTGTGTAATGAGCGCCTTCACATGGTCCATATATTTAGTCGTCCGAGTGCTCTTTTTGAGTGCTGTTGAGCTAGGTTTGTTTGTTTTTATCATAAAATTACTTTTTAACCCTTAACTTAACGTAACAGAAAACATTTCAACCGGTTTAACGCAATTCTTGATATTTGTATCTTGTAGCTGTTCCTGTAAATGTTGCAGCAACTCATCAAAGGCCGGGAGAAACACGAGGAAATAATTTAAAAAACTTTTCTTAATCTTCTCTTAATTCTGAAAGAGCACATTGAAACATCTTAGAAGGCATATTTTATCTAACAGGTGACCTGGTGGTCTAGGGGTAAGGTGTCAGACTTCTATGCTGGCGGCCGGGGTTCAAACCTCGGTCCCGGCACAGATTTTTCTGATTACCAAACCCTTCCTTCACCTCTAACAAGACATCTTGTGAATGTGGGGAATGCCAGGCCTCCACCGTGGTTCGGATTCCACGTTAAACTGTAGGTCCTCCATTTCATCTCACAATCACCCTACCATTACACATTAGCGTAAGTGCGTATAACCCGAACGGGTAGTAAGACGCGGTGCTAATAATAATAATAATAATAATAATAATTTTATCTAACAAGGTGAACCCAAAAATTCTTACAACGTTTATATTCCGGCGATGTCTTAAAAAAGTGAGTACAACAGTTTTTTGCGTATGTTATCTATCGCAACACGTAAAATCCTAGCTCCCAATACAGAGAGAATGTTCGTAGACGAGAGACACCCGGTGCGTGGACAGCAACCGGCCATCTAGGCCTTCTCCCGGACAGTCTGTGGGAAGATGTTGTCAACTACTTGGGTAGTGGGGCGTGAGAATACTACCCACTCCACTGTAGTAATGTCCTCTGTCGTAGCACTTGTCAAGTTGAGTGAATGTTTTCTTATAATTGTTCGTCTATGACTTAATATTTTTAATGATAAAAATACATCATAATTTTTTTGTTCCATAGAGTAGTAGCCTATTTAATTTGTCTTCAATAATGGTGTTTTAGCTTTTTTTTTGTATCGAATAAATTGATAAATGATACCTGAACATGGGCATCGAACCCATGATTCTCGTGTTCAGGTGTCATTTTTTCAATTTATTCAATTATAATCGAGACGGCTCATGTCCGTAATTCTAATCAATCATCCCACAAGCGTCGCCTTTCATGTATATTTAATTGTATAACGTAGATTTCTTCTATATTTTTACTTTCTCGATATCTTACAAGTAGAGAAAGTATTGTGATCATCAATAAAATTAAACTAGAAATTTTGATGAATTTCGACGTTTTATGGCCACCCGTATCCAAAAAAGTTGTTTTTGAATTTTCTTGTCTGTCTGTCTGTCTGTCTGTCTGTACCTCGGAGGAGAGCCTAAACTATTTGACCAATCGGGCTAAAACTTGTTGGATATATAACCCTAAAATTAAAGGTAGTTTACTTATAGGCGAAAAGGGGAAAAATCGATTATATCAAAATCGGCTTTAACGATTTTGATTAAACTTCATTTCTAAGCATTGATCAATATTATAAACAAAATGGCGACCCTCATTTTTTTTTAGGAAAATTATTTTAAAGGTTCCGGTATAATGCATAAATTCTAATTTTTTATCACATATCCGAAACTATTTAATGTATGAAATTATTTATTATTGTAAATATGTAGGTCTATTTATAATACAAATATTTTATTTGAATTTTTTTTTATAAAACTAATAATTTTCATGCTAAATGCAAATATATATTTTTTTACTTTTCTAACACTTAAGGTCAAGTATTGCGACCGTAAAAAAGAATCTAACCCGAGGTGTTGATGGATGTCGACGTTTCATGACCCCCCGAACCATAAAAAGTGGTTTTTGCGATGACATATGTCTGTGTGTCTGGTTAACCCTAAAATTAAGAGAAGTTTAATAAAAGGTGAAAAGAAAAAAATCTCAAAATCGGGTATAACAATTTTGATTAAAAGTCGTATCCAGGTCTTAAGATTATAAACAAAATGGCTATTTTCATTTTTCTATGAAAATGACTTCTTAGGTACTTTACAGAAGCGGAAATTTCCCTGTCTCTGTAACAATTTAAAATACTAAATAACTTATCATTGCAGAATGGTAGTACTATTAAAAATAAAAATAAATTATTTGAAATTTATCTTTATAAAACCGATAGTTTCGGAGACATTGGCAAATATATTAATACAATTTTTAGGAATTTCAGTTGTACAGATATACTACTTAGGTTTTAACGCAATTCTATAGAATAGGTAGATAAGTAGGTCTCTCAAAAAGTTTATGTTCTTTTTTCTTTAACCTCTTAGGGGAAATGTTTGTACAGCAATGATCTATCTCTATTATTTTAGACCCTATAGTCAATATTTACCTTTTTTATTGGTCTAAATTTATAAATGAGGAATTTAATAACAATGCGATAACCATAAGATGTGCAACCCTTAATAAAATGTCGAAAACTTTAACCGGGAGTCGAATTTTTAATACGAATCGTTGATCCTTGTGGATCCAATATCAATAATATTTATTGACCCAAATATACAAATGAGGACTTTGATTCTTTAAAAATAAAATCATAAAATTTAAATCCGGGAGTAAAAAAAATGTCTAACGTGTAAATATAACGCAATTTTTGCTCGGGTTTGCTAGTGTAGGCCTATATTATTTCGTTTCACATATATCACGAGTTTTGAGTCAATGGCTACATTTTTAAACAATGTAGTGAGAAAGTCCACGCGAAGTTCCGTATCATTTAATTTTTAGATTTTTAAAATTATTTTTATATTGGTTTATATAAGTCAACCATAGCTAAGGCAGTCTGGGTATTTTATAGAATCAGTTCACATTTGCTACATAGCATCTTACTGCTCTTATTAAGCCGTTTGTGTGTTTCAATCTGTTAGTAGAAACGCATGTTTGAATATTTGTCTATTTCATGTAAATGCTGACTTTTAGTTAATTTGTGTCAGTTATATTTGTACGTAATTCTGCTGCGCTGATAGCTATAAGCATTTTGGTTTAAGTTACTTGTAGTTTTAGTGCTGAGTGTGCTGAAATATCTGGTAGACACGCTTCTTCTCAGGATCTCTGGGAATAAATGGATGATACATAGGAAAAGTACTTAAAGGGTTATACATAATCAACAATCTGGACTAACATTACTAAACCTGCTATAAAGGAAATGTCGGGTGTTTAGTCCTTTTCCACCCCAGACAACCCACCTATCCTCCTATCCCGCACGGGGTCGCCCCACATACTGACTTCAGAGTCTCCGTCGGTAAATACGAGTTCACTTTAACGACGCTCCACCAATTAAACGGGCTAATCGCGGTAATTAACAGTGACAAGTTTTCCTCTTTACAAAGAGGCCACACATAGCAAAGGCATCCAATTCTATCGCCTCCAAAACGGCACGACTTCAAAAGCGAGCGATCTCACTACTCGGAATCCTCTGATACCTCCTCCCTCCGCTTTTCATCAGCCAAAACTCTGCCTCTCCGACGGAAAAGAGAAAAAACCCTACGCGAAAGATAAACCTTGACGTAGTTAAATATAGAGTAGTTTTCATTCTATTCACTGAAATGAACTTGTTCGAAGTTAATTAATGGACCTAACCGAAGGGGAGAAGTGAAAAACCCATTTTACAAAGATTGGGAAAAGAGGAGAACTATTTGAAGAGCTGTTTAATTATAATTAGAGATAACAAATATTTTCCACAAAACACTTTGCTGATTTGTTTTACAAGATAATAGTTGTGTGCCACATTTACGAATTTTGAGGGGGACAAGAAACTACTTTTTTTATTGGCATCATTTTGAAGTAACAAACATGAAAGTTGCCCAGAAGCAAATTTGATTAATCTAAGATGGATTAGATTGCCCCCTGACATTTATGTATTTGTAGAAAACGATATTGGCTATTTTTGTTTGAAAGTTATGCCAACAAATAAAAATCTAAAAGTGTTTACTGTATTGAAAAAATGGCTATAGGTTCTGCGTTGTAAAATAAGTTATGGGCAAAAAAAAGCAATATGCTCATGTTTTAAAACAAAACAATGGGGACATAAAATAAACATATTATAATTAAAACATAAATTGTAGGTGAGAGTAAAATAAATATTTGTGGTTGTTGTAAATATTAAATTTTGGACATAAATACTAAATATATTATATTATATTTAAACAGCAATACACAAAATAGTTACCTGTTCATTAATGCGTATTGTTTATTTAACTGCCTTCATGTAATCTTACGCCAAGTTATGTGTCTTTAAGATGTCACTTTTGACAAAGCTGTAAAATGAATTGGATGAAGTATTGTGAATGTTGGATACTCTATTTTATTTTTAAATTTATTCTTTGGCGACTCGACCCCAATCAGGCATTTCCTATACAAAGAGGATAGACTAAATGATTACAATTATTTGTGTTTCAATGACTTACTAACTTGCTTATCGAACCATTATTGGTGGTGTCATGGTTTAACACGTCAGACTCGTGTTATAGTGGATTTCCGAAAAGGGGGATATCGAGGTTCGAGTCCAGGTAATATATTTTTACTAAGTGATTTCCCACTCCCCTCCATGTATATGCGAGAAATTTCCTCTAAAATTATATCTTCCTCACTTCTATTCCATCAACGTCATTAATATGTTTGCGTATATCACAAACCGTTTCTAAGACGAGGATATAATTAGTTATTTTAATTGTAGTGCGGCAAGAAATAAGTTTTTTAGCACCGTCATCTTACTAACCTTTCGTGTTATACGCATATGTGTACTAATTATGCTGCTGTGTTACGGATGAGGAAGATTTAATGAGTAGGTATAACCACATTTTGCGTGGAGGAAGATTGGAAAACCATTTATAAAAGAATACTGTCAGGACTCGAAGACTGATCTCCTCGCCATCGATGGTACAGTTTATTCAAAGAGTGAAACCTTAGAGTTAGAACATTCTACCACCGAAAAGGTTTGCAATTCGTATTGCTTTGGACTTGGTTGAGTATTTTAAATAATCAAAGTTCCCAGCGGTTTCAATGAACTGTCTTTTAATAGTCCCATTTGACTTTATAATGTCACAGTTTAGTCTAAAGACCCGTTTCACAGTCAGACTTAGGGCCAATTTCATAGTCAAGTTTAGTACGCCGCAAGTGCGACGCTACACTAAGTACAAGACGACACCTACCTAGGGCCAGTTTCACAGTCAAATTTAGTACGCCTCAAATGCGGCGCTACACTAAGTACAAGACGACACCTACCTACACTCGAATGGAATGGTCCGTTCTCGCATAAGAAACTGGCCCATACCATTCTGGTTTAGGTAGGTGTCGTCATGAACTTAGTGTAGCGCCGCACTTGAGGCGTGCTAAGTCTGACTATAAAACAGGTCCTTAATGTTTGTATAGTCAACACTAATCTGTCGGCCCTGACGTAGTTCCATCCATCAGACAGTTGTGTTGCTGTCTCGACGAATACTCGAGGAATAGAGGCTGGCCCCGCTATTTATGAGGGATTAGCCACAGTGGACCCTGACTGTCGTGTAGTATGACGCAGCCCCCGGGTCGACCATCGATACTTTAACAACACACATTTAATGAGAGTGACGCACCAAATCAAGGCACTTCAGAGACACCCTGCATATTTCAAGAGAGAGAGTGGATCCACTAGAGGAACGAGCGTACCAAGAGATCTACGCCTCGACAAGTTCCTCATAAGCCCACTCCTCCCCTTGTCAGAAACGCCGGGTGAATGAAAGTTTCAGGGGCAAACGCCAAGAAGTGTTATAAAGCATTTTTAAAAGAGGAATAAGGGAGAGAAAGAGAGTAAGGAAGAAGTGTTGAGGGAGGGATGTATAGTAAGTGTTGCAGCTCGAGAGGTTGAAGGAAAGGGTTGGGGGGACGCGCCCTCGCACAATGGCCTCGAAGAAACAAAAGACTGCGCGAGACTTACATGGGCTTCGCCCGCAAGGAACCAAGCCGTGAGTGGTATTAGGGGGGTGAGGGCACGAGGGTTGTTCAGGGTCCTTGTTCGATCACTCTTTAGCAGGGGAGTATCAAGGAGTAAAAGAAGAAGTCTACAGCAGGAGAAAGAAAGAGTTACTCGACAAGCCAGGAAAAATATGAATGTATATATATTTTACTGCGGGATTTTACGTGTTTACTGAAAGCTATTTTTAAACGGTATTTGGCTCATAGCTCAGAGAGAGGATGTGGCTCAAAAACTTCAATTTGAACTGTATCATAATGTATATATCTATACAAAGTAAATAAATAAGGTACAATACTTATAGTCGATTTCACTATCTCACTCTCTCTATAATTCATTCTAGATATAGGCCTAGACTATAGGCTAGCTTTTGATCTACCTCGAGAGCTTACTCACTCTTTATAGATCTTTATAAGTATGTTATAAGTACGCCAGATGTATATTTACAATGTATTGTGTCCATCCACTAAATATAGTTCGTGCCGGTAAATAAACATAATGTGCTGGGCAGCTCGAGAGAGAATCTCACGGGGGATTAACCGGGAAATTACACTCAAACCATAAAACGTAAAGAAGCCCGGTTTCTGTATTCTTCGTAAAAAAAATGGATCAGTTAAATAGTTTTTTTCCCTTTAAAATAATAAATTTGCCCATTTTGTTATATTTTTTAATGTGGTGAAATTGTTTCATTGGTTTTAATCCAACCGCTCAAAAATAATCCAGGTTCCGAGCCGAACTAATTC
>CABFOV010008246.1:0-24409 GCA_902141375.1 Timema poppense
CACAATCACCCTACCATTACACATTAGCGTAAGTGCGTACAACCCGAAAGGGTAGTAAGACGCGGTGCTAATAATAATAATACCCATTTGGGTTATATACTTATGCACTAATTACGCTGATGATTTTAGGGATTCATAAGGCTACATTTAGAGGAAGGGCATACGCATTTACGTGGAGGTAAAGTTGAAAACCATTTAGGAAAAACGACCCTCTGTACCCTTGAACCTCAATCTCCACGTAATCTATTTAGAGAGTAGCTACTTATATCATGCGGACACCGAAGCGGGTTTTATTAAAAATTTCAAGTACGGAAAAAAATTAAGAATTTAGTAAAAAAAAAGTTAAATTTATAAATAGTGATAGTTTTTCAGGCTGCTCGGAACGGTTATAAAAATAATGCTGAGAATATAAGTATTCTACTGGACTCTTACACTAGCAACACAGGTATGAAACAACCGATGTTTCTGGATGAAGCTGACGATACTCCGAGATATAGAATTGGTCTCTAGTGACAAATTAATAATATTATAGTGCGCCAACCATGAATGTATGGATGGATGGATAGATAGATAGATAGATCAATAATAGCGGTTAATTTATTTAACATAATGGTTTAAATAACGATTTTATTAATTATTTAAAATAGTCAACCTCGATAATCTTGGAGTAAAATGCTCGCCTCAGTACCCGATGTTCATCGGTTCAAATCCAGCCTGGATCAACAGATTTTTCTTGGGCGATAAAAATCCATAGCACAGCTTCCTTCGGCGTGAAAGTAAATCCGTTGGTCCTATGTCGATTGTGGCATGTAAAAGGACCCTGGACGGAGTGTTAAAATATAACTTCGCGGCAAAATTGGTAGGCCCTTTCGCTCATATAAATTCTCATTTTGTGATCATATAACCAGTCGGTTCAGAAATTGCACGTTAGATGCCTCAAATAAACAAATAATTAGTTAAAATACAGGCCATTTGAGAATTAAATATTTAAAAACCATTAATATACCTGTAATTATTGACAAAATATGCGAAAAGGCTGCACCGAACCCCTCAAAAGGCCACATGAGGCCTTAAGAGGAAGGAGGTTCCTCATCGTTTATTGAGTCTTGTGGACCATATTAAAGTTGGTAGTTCTTTGGTGGGCTGAATCGAAGACTCCATGAATATTTTTTTAATATAAAGCTAAATAAGGTATATTTTAAAAGTATTTTTAAATTTGACTTAACCATTACATAACTTAACCAATTCTTGTCACAATTTTTACCTGGAAGTAGTCGGTACATATAAAGGTCGTATTTACCTTTTTACACAGAAGTATACTATTTTTAACTTTTTATACTGTTTTTTAATAAAGATATATTATCTTTTCAGATATTTTAAAAATACTACTTGTACCAAAAAATGTCAGAATGAATAGCATATTTTGAACTATTGTATTTTAAGATCTTCTTTTTTTGATCAACAAGAAACACAATTAAAATACCTTTTATCTTATAGGGATATATGTACATGTTAATTTTAATTTGGATGACTCAATATCTCAAATGTACTGTACTTAAAATAATAAAAATATCTTCGCAAACTAACTAAACTTACTTGCATATTGAATGCACCATGCAATCTTAGTTTTCCACCCCTAATATAAATATATTCGAATATTTAACGTAAGGTGTAATACAATTTAGTTTAATGACAAACGGGAGATGATATTTAAAACTGTGACTTTTGAACTGGTGTACTTATGAATGACTAATGAACTATCTTGGTTGGATCTCATTTTGAGTTCTTTTTCACTCAATATTTAAATAAATATAAATATGTACAAAAAAATAATTAAGTGAAGGGGACACGAGACTAACTAGATTATCTCAATAGTAGCTCATTGATGCAAGACCAGGTTCGATTCCCATGCTAACAGTTGTATTTTTTTCAATGATATATTTCAATCTATAACCAGTGATGAGCCTTATAATATCAATGAATGGTTGTAACCAATATTTTTACAGGTGTGTAAGATACCTGCTATTAAGCAGATAATTGCCCTTGAGTGTAAGGAATTGCTGTAAAGGGCATACTTTGTACCCATCGGCAGATATCCAGAAGAAACGTGGACATTGAATGTAATAGAGACAAGGAAAGGGAAGGTCATGGTAATGAAGTTTGTAAGGAGCATTCTATCTGTCATGAGGAGAAACAGGATTAAGAATGAAGCTATCCTGGAAATAGTGAGGGTACAGGGAGTACAAGAGATATTAGTGAAATCAAGCTGAGATGGTATGGTCATGTAATATCAGCATAAAGTGTGCAAGTGAGAGGAGGAGAACAGTGGAAGGATAGAGGACGATAGAGGCATTTTATTAAACTCAGCCAGCCAAAGACTGTAAATATTTGATAATGATTATTATTATTATTGTAATGAAATAAAGTGATTTTTGTTCAGGGGATTTAAGACCGTTGGTCCATTCGTGGTGATGATCTACCGGATGGTGACGGGTGACTTACTCAGGTTCGTCTCGATATACCTGGTCTTCGTCATGGGCTTTTCTCAAGGTAACGTCCCATAGAGATCATGCTTGCGCTTTCCTCAAAAACCTATGCATTGGGAAAAAAAAGATTGATTTTAAATCCATCCACACAGGCGGGACACTTGTAAAAGGGCGTCAATCTCGTCTTGTCTGGTTCTACCTCTGACGTAGAGATCAAGACTCGAATCCTGGCCACGTTCTTCCCCGTGAGACTTATCACTGTGGTCGTCCCATCTCCTCTTAACGCTAGTGCGGGTGCATTTTTCGATAACCAATCTCTGCATACCTACCCCCGTAGACTAGGGCGTTAAATAAATATTGTGTTGAAACGTAAGACCCGAGAAAGAAAGGAAAGAATAAAAAGCGCAAGCCTAACTATTTTGGTAATGTAATTCAAATTTACTGGAATTTAATTAAATATTCATTCTCTCTTTTAATTGTCTTCCTTGATTGAAATCGACGGGGAGCGTTTGGTAATTAAATTTACTTTGGGTCGAATCGCCAGACAATCGACCTAAAATTTTATCACAGTTAATCGTCTCCCTATCTACACCCAAAATAAGGGCTATGCAACGTGCAACGCATGTAGTAAAAGAGGACTCCTTTTATAATATATTTTAGTGGTACTATGTTAATTGCCACACATTCTACGGTTGGCCACAATATAGTAGGTTTGTACGTGAATTGCATCAAGGAAATCCCTTTCCACCTAAACACTTACAGAATATTATCTTAAAGTTTGTGTTTTACATTCATGACATCTCCTTAAAAATACTAAAATAATTATGCTTACTCCATTCAAATAAAATGTAAGCTTTTATTTTATATCTTTCTGTGTTATTCGCAAATAAATGGACATTAATCTGTTATACTTATAAATATGACATATTTTATTTTAGTAAAAGAGGGTGTAGATTTATTTTAAAAGGATTCATCAAATGAGGAAACCCACATCGTTGGGCACGTCGACTAAATGTCAGGCTCGTCTAGGGTGTACTGAGGATTTTCTTTCTGGCTGGTTTCCCACTCACTCCAAGCAAGTTCGTGTACATTTCCCCTAAATTCTACCTTCCTTGTACCTACCTTTTCAAAGTATTTGAAACGCTTACAGCCCGTACGGGTAGTAAGACGCAATGGGTGAAAAATCAAGGAGCGTACATAATTGATATTTTGGGTGAGTTTTAAATAAAACTTTCAACAACTGATTGCTGACCCACTTAGGTGGCTGCATTGTCTAGGGCGCAACTCTTGCAGTATACTAGACTGCCAATGATCGGGATATCGAGGTTCGAATCTTGGTTGGGTGTACTGACGGTGGGTTTTTCCTAATTGTTTTTCCACTCTTCCCCCACGCTAATGTGGGTACACTTCCTCTAAATATAACCTTTATAATCTCTAAAGCCACTAGCTTAATTAGTACATAAGCGTATAGACCGAACGTCTAGTAAGACGCGGTGATAAAAAAATCAATGGAGTTAATATTAATACACATTGAGATTTAAACTAATTATCTCAAAACGCACCCTTTAATTTACATGCGTAAATAATGCTAATATTTACAAAATTTACGTTTTTTTACCACCTGGAATAAATTTTCTTTCTTTCTTAATAAAGGATATTAACTATTGTTAAATTTCCGGCTGTGTCTTTCAGCCTTCTACATCATCTTCCTGTCGTTTGATAACCCCAAGACTCCGGAAGGCGTGGACGACACGGTCTCCAACCCGATGCCGAGTCCCATGGAATCCGTCATGGCCATGTTCCTCATGTCCATGACCAACTTTGGAGATTATTACGGAACGTTCGAGCAAACAGATCATGAAATTGAGGCGAAGGTAAACAAAATCATTTCTTCTATTGTAAATGTCCCCGTAAGTTGAAAACACTTTTTACCGTCGGTAGAGCGTATGCCATTAAAATAAGGAGTTCGGGATCGATTCCCAGCATGGTCGAAAAAAAAATGCATTTGAGATTTCTCCTCTCACAGTGATAAATAAACGGCCAAGAAACTAGATATATCTTCTATATATTTTTATTTCTTACAACCCGTCCGGATTATACGCCATATGTACTAATTATTTCGTTAATATTCTAGGGAGTTGGAAGGTTGAATTTAAAGGACACATACCTATATTTGCGTGGAGATAGAATGGAAAATCATTCAGGGGAAAAAAACTCAGTTGCCCACACCTAACTGGGATTGAAGTCCCAATCTCCTAGTCGTCGTTAGTCCATTCTATTGTGAAATTGATGCCTAAGACCAGAGTATCGGCAACTTATCGATCGCAATCGAGTGATCTCGTGGCAATTTTCTGTCGATCACGTAATAAAATAGCATCCTCGTTAAAATTCTATCTTTTAGCCTTCCAAATTATAAAGTATATCAAGTTACTTTCGAATAATATTCGAGTGTGATCAAAATAAACTTGATCTGTCATAATACTGGTAGGCCTATTTAATATTATATGAAAATGAAAGAGCTTAGTGTATAACTATAAATTTTGTTTGTTATATACTTTTTTAAAGACGGGTGGGGGCATAATTATTTTCTGATGGTTGATTTTAAGGAATAAATATAAAATGTGTGGACAAAATAATAAAGAGCAAACGTAGAGTAGAGAAACAATGGATGATTTCAGGACCTTTAATAAGTGTGTAAGTCTATTGGGGCCCAAAAAGGTTGCCAACTCCTGACTTAGAACATTCGATCACAGAAGCGATTTTAAGTCTTGTGCTGATATGGTTGTTCTTTAACGGTGTGAAACAGGGTATCTTACCTTATATGAATAAAATATTATTTAGAGTGCTCGGAAACAAGGTGCCTAGGAAAATATTTGCTCTAAAAAGGGATGAAGGTACTGGAGAATGGTGGAGGTTAACTAGTGATGAGCTACACATCCTCCACTCATCACCAGACTTTATTAGGGTAATAGAATCTCTCAGGTTACGGTGGGCAGGACTCTCGGCGTGAGTGGGTGAATCTAGAACCATGATACTGCCCCAATGGGAAGAGACCATTGGGAAGACCTAGACACAGATGGGAGGATAACATTAGAATGTACCTGAAAGAGATAGGGTGTAATGAGGTGGACTGGATAGAACTAGCTTAAGATGGAGATAGGTGGCGTGTTTTATTAAGTGTGGCAGTGAACTTTCGAGTTCCTGGTGCCATAGAGTAAGTGCTGATTTAGTCATTCGGTTCAGAAAGTACACTTTAAATATCCCAAATAAAAAAAGTAGAACTTTATTTTAATCAGTCTGTCAATTCAAATTAATTATCTACAGTGGAGTCGGGCTGGATCAAGTTCTAGGATTCAATAGGGTCAGATTCTAGCGTGCTAACAGCTCACCTCTTCCACCGTGCCTGTGAGCACATGGACTAAGACATCAGGATTGTTTTGTCTGGTTTGTCAGCTATGGGGAGGTCAGGGTTCGAATGGAGGCTGGAAGTACCAAGGGCGTTTTTACCTTGAATGGTTTACCACTCTCCCTCCAATCATTGGGGGTGTCTTCATACTAAGATTTTACCTCATTCATTCCAACATCGTTAGTGTAATTGGATGAAGATAGCTTGGTGGATAGTAAGACTTATAGTAAAAAATAAACTATCACTTCCTATATAATATCTATAATTACTATGTTTAAAATCATATGGTGCTTGAAATTTTTTTTTAAAATATTGTATACATTATAAAAAGTAGTTTTAATTTTTATTCCCTCCTTATTTTGGAAATTCTTTAGTTAGGGTTACCAAATATATAAAGAAGTAGCAGCTCTGGTTTAGAAAACTAATATTAATGGCTCATGCTAACCACATTACACACTCTATCCACAAATGTTGGCAGTATCGATAACGGTGGTGGCTGCATGGTTGGTATAGCTCACTTCTGGGCTCACATCAAGGATTGTGTATATATATATATATATGTGTGTGTGTGTGTGTGTGGAGAGAGAGAGCTATACCAACCATGCAGCCACCACCGTTATCGNCACATCAAGGATTGTGTATATATATATATATATGTGTGTGTGTGTGGAGAGAGAGAGCTATACCAACCATGCAGCCACCACCGTTATCGATACTGCCAACATTCGCGGATAGTGTGTGCTATGTGGTTAGCACGAGCCCTCTGACCATTAATATTAGTTTTTTAAACCAGAGCTGCTACTTCTTTATTCAAGTAGTTACTCATTCCGAGGCTGTGCTCGACCCCATTCCAGACCCACTGTTTCAAAGATTGTGTTTAAAAGAGCCAGGGACAGAACCAGGACCTCCGGATCAATAGCCAGGAACCCTTACAGCTTGACTAAAGAGAAGGAGGGACTTTGGTTCCAAAATTAAACCATCAATCAAAAATGGTTTTTTTCATAACATATCTATCATATCATATATCTAGCAATAAAAAATGTATGCTCTTGGGTTAATATTATGAAAGCTTTACAAGCGTACATATTTTGTTACATAACCTCAATCTCAAATATGATACAAACATATTTTTGTGGCAAAAATGTTTAAAATTAAAAAAAATCATCATGTTACCTGTTCAGGCTCTACACATATATGATAATTACTCTAATGGGGTAAGAAGGAAACATTTTAGCATTAGTCTACTCGCATTTTTGTGTAATGAGGGTGGGAAATCATTTAAGGAACAACCACTCCCAGTTGACCCAACCGGTGTTCAGACCCCATTCTTCTAGTCTTAGCAGGCCACTCTAATATGAAAGTGACACCTTAAGACTATTTAGCCACTGAAGCAGGTAGCATTTTAGTTATTATTAGTGTTTTTGTATAGGTATTGAAAAGATCTATCAAAATTGACAGCTGCATGACTTGACGCATGAATACATTTAAGTAGATCCATTAAATTTTCTAGCTTCCTCTGAAAAATTGACTGTAACTCAAAACTATTAATTTTGGTTGTCCTGTACGCTGATGGTTTGTGATCGGTTGGAGCTGTCAAGTGAAAGATTTGTGTTCTACCTACTTTCCAGCTGATGTTTGTGATATACATGGCTATTGTAGCCATTCTCCTAGTCAACATGTTGATTGCAATGATGGGGAACACATACCAGAAGATTGCGGAAACAAGGAACGAGTGGCAGAGACAAGTAAATATTCGTTAAATATTCATCATAAGCATGTGACATTTCAATAACCTCAAAAATATGCTTTCTTTATTTTCAAAGTAAGCATTAACTACATTATTAGTCATTTCAATTTTGGACTAATCTGGATTTTATTTAACTTTGAAGTTACATTTGAATAAGTTTATAATTTTTTTAGCAATAAATCTTACTATACGTTCTGGTTATACGCTTTAGTACTAATTATGCTAACAGTTTTAGGTACTAAGAAGTTCATATATCAAGGAAGTGTACCCATATTTGCATGGAGGGAGAGTGGAAAGTGGAAAACCAATTTGGAAAAACCACTCTTAGTGCACTTGACCGAGATTCAAACCTCGATATCCCCGTCATCGGCAGAATAGTCTACTGCGAGAGTAGCATGTTTGACCATGCGGCTGCCAAAACAATTAATCAATTATATTAGAAATTATTAGGAAAAGTTATGTACAGTAGTTGCAAAGTTTTAATACATGTTTGTATCACTGCATTCCCCATGTTTAGTGGGCACGTATAGTGCTGGTGGTAGAAAGAGGAGTCTGCCCATCTGACCGCCTAAAGAAGCTCATGGCATATTCTCAGCCAATGTCAGATGGACGAAGAGCATTGGTGTTAAGACTCAACCAATCTGTGAGTTGTTACAGTTTACTCTGCTTTATGTGTAAATGTGTTATTTTAAAAGAAAAATCTCCATATTTTATTTTTATTTAATTATTAGCACCGCATCTTACTACCCGTTTGGGTTATACGCATCCATATTTTATGTTTGAGTACTTATTCATCCTACTTTTTTCTGTGCACTACTTCTTACTACTTATTAAGGCTACCTGCTTATTTACACTAATTAGAAAATGATAAGGTAGTATTTAAAGAAAATGTATGTGCAGTTGGTTGTAGGAAGAGTTTGAAACCATTTATGGTTGGAAAAACTCACTACACTAGACTAGGATTAAAACCCCAATATCCCTGTCATCGGTCATACAGTCTATTGCAGGGGTGATGCCTTAAACTACACAACCACTGGAGTGGATTTTGTCCTACTTAATTTTGCCAACAATATTAATGATGAATGATGCTCTAAGCACAAGTGTTTATTGGTTCTGTGAAACATGATGGCTACTACAAAATTGTGAGTAACACCAACATCATAACTTGAATTCAATCCAAAATATTGTTTATAAATTAATTTTATTTCAAGAAATGTGTTTTCAAAATTTGAAGATAAGCCACCCCATATAAATGTGTAATAAGTTACATGTCAGAATCCTATTATTGCAGGAAGATGATAAAGAAGAGATGAAAGAGATCTTGGAAATGAAACGTGTGCATGACAGAATAGTTAAAAAAAGGTTGCTCAAAGGACAAAGCAAACTGTCAGCCACTCCAAGTCCCAAACGACTAGCACTTTGAAGCAAAACAAACACAAGTAATATTTTCCAAGTGTGTTTATTTTACGATCAGTTTTCACAAATACATAAATATGAATCAAGTATACTAGTAAAAGTAAAGTATATGTAAAAATAACAAAGCATAAATTAAAAATAAGTAACAAAACAAAAACTCTTTAATTGCTTATAAATAAAAATATGTTTTTAATCAATCAGTATAATTTAAACAATAATGGCCTGTCATTTGTGGTGGTTATTTTCACTTACAAATAAATAATCACAATGTAATTACAGATAATAATTTAACATAACTTTTAAACTACAATTTATTTACAAACCACATTTTCAATAGTTTAAATCTGATGCTAAAGTGACATGACATTTAGATAATAATTTAAATATTTTTAAAAAAAATTTGCTTCGCAAGCCATGATTGATTGACAGTCACAAAAAATATATAATAATACAACTTAATTATGGACAAATCATTTCAATTTACCTTCCAAAACTAGAAAGCATCACCACAAAATAGTTATAAGTAGGCCTGGCATGGAGAGTTCCAAAGAACATTGGTAATGTTGATAAAAGGGCGGGTGGGGGAGAGTTGAGGGCAGAGAAGAGAAAACTACTGAGCAAGAACCCACACTAGAAAGAAGCAGGAGATATCTAATTTCCTTAGTGTTGCCTAAAGTAAAACTATGTTTGATACCTACCACATGTGCTATAATTTGAATTATTCTGTGCGTGTTTTTGATTATTTTTTTTTCCGCCTTTTTTTATATTATTTTTGACACACAATTGTCACCATTTGGTTTCAAAATGTAAAGTAATTTAATTTTTATTTATTTCCAATCCATTTTATTGACTATGAAAATCAATTCTAATTTTGTTTCAGAACTAAAGTAGTTCGAAATGTATTTTTAATATTCTTTTAGTATTTCAATTTAACATGTAGACATTCTTGGTTAGGTTTTCAACTAGGGTAGTACCAGCAACAATAAATCCAGCATAGTAGTGTTATAAAATGTATTTGGTGAAGTTCAAGGTATTTTTCAGGAGGATATATTATGTTTTCAATCTTATTTGTTACATAAATATAATTTTTGTTTGCTTAAATTAGTATGTCAAAGGAGTGTAGGCCATTCTGTTTGACTAATTAAAATGCATAAAAGAATATTTAGCATAAGTAAATGTTTTAAGGATAATGAGAAGGGGGTGATAATTGGAATAAAACAAAATCACACATCCCAATAATTGTGTGATTATAAGTTTAACAGGTAGGGCAGAAAGAAAGGTTAAACAAAGAAGAAGGGGAACAAAATAAATTATTGTAAAAGGAAATAATTATATATATGTATTTTAAGGTTTTTCCCTTGTTCTTTGAAGACACAAATATATTAAGTAAAAGTATCCTAAAATGTAGTAGATGAACAAATTAGGCTAATTTTATCAACACCAATAACATGTAAATTAAAAAAATACCATATATAGACAGTAGAATTGATCCAAAAAAATCCGAATATATTTATTTAATATAATAAAATTTGAGTAAGCACATGCATAGCCTATACTTAACTCTATTTAAAAAACAACATTAAAATGATGTAAAAAAACTAAAAACATTTTAGAAATAATTAATACAAGGTCTAAAGGTAACCTATATATACCCTGCATATATCTGTATTGAATTTTAAAATAGACTTACATTAATATACTTTAAAATGTTGTTTGATTTTACTGTAGTTAACATATTGAATTATATTATGTTGTTCAACATTTATTTAAAACCAATTCAATACAAGTTTGCTGTAGACATTCAAAGAACTTGAATTTTGATTTGTAGTATAAATAGTTTCCTTGAAATTAGATACATTTCACTAACCAAACAAAATTATACAAATTATTTCACAGTAAAAGACCTAATTAATAAAATACCAAGGAGTCCTAAGATTAAAAAAATACTTTCTAAAAGAACTACAGTACTTGACATGATATGAAAAAATTATTTGTACAGTCCAATTTTAATAGTAAGGGCCTTTTAAAAAATACATATTTTTTGTGGTTAACATAAATAACATTTTACTATATTAATAGCATTGTTTTATAGGTATTGATATTATCTATCAAAAGTGACAATTGCAGATCACATGTTACCTGACGTATGAATACATGAAAGTAGACCTAGTAACTTTTCTAGCTGTCAGATAAAGCCTTTACGATGAAAATTTGACTGTTTCTTGTAGGTGATCAATGGCTAGAGATACCTGTTTTTCACAATTCATGAAATCATGAAATTTTAATAAAACTTAAAAATTATTACACACAGAAAATTCGTAAATATAATAATCTATGACCGCCTCGGTGGCGTAGTTGGCTAACGCGCTTGTTGTGTTGAGCTCGACTGCTGAGGACGGGGAGATCGAGGTTCGAATCTCGGTCGAGTGAATTGGGGGTGGTTTTTCCTAAATGGTTTTCCACTCTCCCTCCACGCAAATGCGGGTTCACTTCCTCTAATTCAACCTTCCCAATCCCTAATCCATTAGAGTAATTATTACTTAAAGCGTATAACCCGAACGGGTAGTAAGACGCGGTGCTAAATAAATAATCTATGAATGCAGCAAGTGAATGAGTAGACGTTATTGTGCCTCTATTTTTTTATGAAAGATTAGATTATCCTAAATTTGTTGAAGCATTTGTGAAAGCCTTATGGATCCCCATTAATTATTTCGGAATGAAGTGATCATGTTCTGTGTACGAGAACATAATGGCAGAGAGAAGAACCAACCTAGCCTCTATTTAACATGGAATTGATGATATCTCACACATTTTATGATTCATCTCAAATTGTTGGTTTATGTGTAGTGAATTTATATCATTGATACAAATAAAAAACAAGTCACAATTTTATATTAATTCAACTTCCCTTAGTAATTAAAACCTAAACTTAAAATCCCCAAAAAGTTGAGAAAATGATCTGATTTTGACTGATATAAACCAATTAAATCCAGAAAAAATTGTCATTGAAAACAGGTATCTCTATCAATAACACAGCTTATTAATACAGTACTAAAAATACTAAATGTGTGAAAACATTAGAAAGCTTCTTAGTTTGTGTATTAGTAGTACTAAAGTTTGTGTATTAGTAGTACTAAAGGGTATCTTGCCCCTTACATAAATTTATTCAACACACACATCTTAGAGGTCAAATAAGTAATGAAAGCCTTTAAGAAGGGAGACAAATAATATTGAAATAAAAGTCATGTGAGAACGGGGTAGAATAACTATTTTTAAAATCACAATCAATAAAACCACCCAACATCCAGATGGTATTTGTACAAAGTCAAATTCTGATCTCCTAGGTCGGAGTAAAGAATTAAAATAAAGCCAATATTATTATATATAAATAATCATTTATTTGTAGGATATTGCTTATTCAGGGTTTCCACTCAAACTCTATAAAGTTCCGGCATAATTTTCAATTTTCCTGGTAAAAAAAAAGTATTTCCCCATTTTTTTAAAAGGACACCACCTATGACATAAATTGTGTATTTCACTTTAAATTACTTCAAGATGAGCCTTTGTTTAAAATAAAAATTCTAACTATTCCTCAACTGGAAAACTTCACCATGAGTCACCACAGACCCTTCCGTCAACATAAGAAAAAAGGATAAAACCATGTGACATCACAATTTTTCTAAGGTCTAGAGGAGAAAGTTATCATTCCACTTGTGATGGGAGCTCAGCCACAAGTAGAGAGTAGGAAAATTAAACAGTAGTATATATATATATATATATATATATAAAAATAAATGTGCTACACGGAGGAACCTTATTTGTGTAAAGGGGGGATTAATTTTTTTTTTTTTTAACTGGTACAAGTCAATGAGGGGACTGAGGACTTAATCGTGGAAAATATTCGAGATATGATTGCCTGGAAGCTACTTTGAGAGGAATTCTTCTGGAAACATTTTGAAAATTAAACTTTCCACACCCCTTGAGAGTAGACCTCCCCTAGAAAACTTTTGGAATTTGGGTACACCTATAAGATATTTCGAGTGGTCTTTGTCTGGATTTATTTTTTATTTACTAAATGTTTCTATAATATATTTGAAACAGTTTTCCCCTGACAAAGAAAAGTATTGCATTGGGAGGGGGTAGCTTTTACTTTTGAAACAGATAATATTAAATCAACATTAAATTGAGCAAATTGCAAGTGTTTATTTGTTAAATGTTTTTCATCACATTTCACTTTTGTAAAGGGCATGTTTGATTTATTCGTGTGGACTTAGTAAGAGTTTTTTTTTACATATTTTTAGGTACTTTTTAGATCATTTAATGTTACGTTTTGATCACTTTTAGGTCATCAAAATTTGCCCTCTGGTGATAATGATTTAAGCATATGGGAATAACTCTCTAGTGTTTTAGACATATTTGAAAATCAATCCTGAATACTGGTAAATACTTAGTTGCTATAGTGTTTCAAATAATGATAAAAACAAATAAAATATTGAAACTGTATACGAATCTTTGGGTGTTCAACTATACTTATATTTTTGCATTAAAACAATAAGCAATACTAGATTTGTTTATAATATCATTGAAAACAAAAGAGAGATGATTAAATGTGTATGTGCATGTGTGTATGTGTGCATGCATGTGTGCACGCGTGTATATGTGTGTGGTATTTGTAATCTTTTATAAAAAGAACTAAATTTTATTACATTTTATTTGTGTAGTTACACAAAGATCATTGTTAATTCACCAATTAATGAACATGATTTCTTGTTAGGATTAATTCTAGCAAACTTCTATGGATGAGGTATTATGATTCTATGGTACACCTCAAATTTTCATTTATTTTTTAAGAAAATATGGGTTAAAATTGTAATATTTAGTAACACAGTTTCCCCCACATTAAAAATGAATATGATGTATTATTTTTGTTTAGGTATTCTTAGAATTAAAATATTAAAGATTAGTATTAATTTTGAATATTTTAAAACAATAGTCGACTTTGCTAGTCTTGGGGTAAAGTTCTCACCTCAGGACTCTATGTTTGTGGGTTCAAACCAAACCAGGGTCGACAAATTTTTCTTGGGCCATAAAAATCCATAGTATATCTTACTTTGGAGGGAAAGTAAAGCCGTCGGTCCAATGTCGATTGTGGCATGTACAAGAACCCTGAAAGGTATCTGAAAATACCTTTACTGACAAAACTGATAGGCCCTTTTGCTCTCACTCATAGAAATTCTTGTGTGCTTATATAATCAATTGGTTGAGAAAGTGCAAGTTAAATACCTCTAATAAATAAATAAAATTTAAAACAATAACAAATAAAGTGTCTGTAAAGATGTTATATCGGCTTATCACTGGTCAAAAGAATATGTTTGAGACCAAACTGTCCAGCCAAACAAGTTTCCAGCTATTGGCTAAAATCTCAGATACAAGTATCAGATGCATTCAATTTTTTTATAACTATTCGTGACATAAATAACAACACATAAATAAAAGTTTTATATTTGAAGCTATATGAGATTCGAGTAGTAATTGCTATAAAGATGAAACTATGTGACAACTTCAACTCTTAAGAGTTTTATTATGTTTCTTAAGATGTGCCCTTAAAGAGCAGGTATATAGATACACCTTACCGCATAGCTCGCAAGGGTAAAACTTTCTCTCCCCAAGATGGATAGACACATGACTCTGAAGTGTATACTTAGAGGAGAAACCTTGGCCACAGTCAGCACATGTGAATAATTTCTCCCCCTGGTGAGCTTTCTCGTGCTTATCGCGCTTCACCTTGGTACGGAAACACTCACCACACTGTGGGCAGGTGTAAGGGGCCTCACCTGTGTGCAGCTGTAGGTGAGACCTGAGGTTTTTCCGATATCGAAAAGTTTCACCGCATTCCGTGCAGGCGAATGGCCTTAGGCCAGTGTGAGTCAGTGTGTGCTGACGAAGGTAGCATGCTTGCACAAAGCCCTGAGGGAAAAAAAGTAAAGTTATGTGATATCAAGCAACCACATTTAATATGTTGTATTCATACATATAAAATACCGTATTGGCCAGAATATAGTGCAAGGTTTTTTCCATAAAGTTTTTTTAGCCCTGCATCTTAATACTCATGCATTATGTACTAACAATGATATGAATTTTAGGAATGGGGAAGGATATATTTAGAGGAAGTGTACCCACATTTTTGGGAAAGTAAAGTGGAAAACTATTTTGGAAAAACCAGTCTCAGTACACCAAAACAAGATTCAAACCTCTATCTCCCCATCATCGGCAGTCTAGTCTAATATGGTAAAATTTTATCAATTTTGATTTAAAAAAACATGTTCCAAACGGTCAAACTTTGTTGATTTTTTAGCACCAAACATAATAAAAATTGATCATTTGTTTAATGTTTTGACATCCTTGGCTCTGCATTGGTGTACTGAAGGAAGATCAAAGTTGTATTATTTAGTACAGTGACTATTGAGTGTTCCAAGTTGACTCAAAGATCATCAATTAGTTCAATCATTATAATGAACACAGACCCTGACAGAAATTAATGTCATATTGGCCTTTTGGGAAAAATTTCATTAATAGATTAGCCAATTTTACTAAATTACTAACAGTCGACAACTGTTAATCAAACACCAACCTTTCCACAAATACGACACTGAAACGGCTTGTCCTTATCCTCTATGTGGATCAAAGAATGTGTCTTCAGTTGTGAGGTAAGAACAAAACATGTTCCGCACACATTGCAAGTGAAGGGCTTGTCTACAGAGTGTCTCATTCTGTGAGTCTTTAGGATGCCCTTGTGAGAAAAGCTTCTTGAGCAAATATCACAAACGTATTGTTTTTCTTCATGATTTTTTAAGTGGTACCTATTTAAAAAAAAAAAAAGACACAATAATTGTTTGTGGATTGAAACAAAAAAATGAAAAGGAATAAAAAAAATTAATATTACAGTTAGCTAGATTAATAAAATGAAGAGTTTGTATATCTGTCCATCATGGTCATCGTGCATTATCTACTACACACAGAGGGCTGAAAGTTAAAATTATCAGCACACGTGCACAAACAAGTGCACCTCAAAGCTGTAATTTTAAATTTATTACAGATTTTTTAAATTTATTAAAAACTATGTTAGAAGAAATAAAATGAAAAATGTTTTCTGTCTGAAGCAAAGAAAAGTGTTGCCCAAACTAGCCACACATAATGCATTGCGTGGTTACCCTGTAGTAGGCGTACAGTAAAAATAAATTTTGACCTGGGCAAAATTGCAACACAAATGATTTTTTTTTTCATCATACTCTAAACAGTGTTTTTTATAACATACTCAAAATCTTTATTGATCTCTAACTGGGAAATCAGTCAAAATCCAAGATGGTGGTTGCATATTTTATATTTTTACCTAATATAAATTACAAAATGCCTTTGTAATATGTTAAAAGATATTCTTGACAACTGCTTGCTTAGTTAGTTATATAGTTATATAGTAAAATTAAAAAGAAACCATTTTCCTTGAACCAAGAAGTTCCTAGAAATACAAGATGGCGAATGATAATAATATTATGAGTCACTTATTATTCTACCAATTTGATTTATTTTCCACAAAATTAAGTTTTATCTACACAGACTTGAAAGAAATAAAATATTATGGAACATAATAAACTTTTTTTTTATTATGAAATAAAAGAAAATGTTGTGACTTCATATAAAAAAATGTATACTTCGCAGTTCTTCATTTGCAAGGTTTTCACTTTCGATTTCATCGTCTAGAGTCGGTTGTGGACTGTTTTCACAATTTGTATCCTGACAACGACCACAAGAAGTAGTACAATTAAAGCCGTTTTTCCTGAAACTTCCCTGGCAATTTTTCCAGCGTCTGGGCACTCTAATTACATTAAATCAGTTTACCTTCTCATACAGAAAATGACCCAACTTCAGAACACTCATCCTGAAGTATATGGTGTTTTAAAGAAAGCTGGTCATGTGATAAGACGTCCTGATAGAAATTGGGCAGGATTGGCACCAGATTTGGTACGAGAGCAATGTATGATGAGGTCACTCAAAACAAGTGTAAGTCTGACAAGAGGCAGTGGTATCTCAGAAATACAGACGTATCTTGTAAACATCCCTAAGAAAAACTAGAAGTAAGGATCAAGGGAGTATTGCAAGTTTTGTAAAACGTAAATTATGTTATTTGTAAAAACTCATAGTTGTAAATAGCGATAGTATTTCCCCTAATGTGGTTGACAGTGATTAAAGCAGTCCTTTTATACCTTGGAGTAGGGGCGAGTCTATGAAAAAACAAAACGTCTAGGAAAATCAACAATTTAAGCAAGGCCTCCCAGAATTACACTCTATTACCGCTTACTCTTAAAATGTAAAATTAAATGTTGGTACTGGTAAGCCAATTGGTTTCAATGAACAATTAATAAGAATATGTAATGCACAAAATGAGATGGGAGAAAACTAAATTTTGTATAAGGTAGGTACTATAAAAATAACTATGATTAAAAACATGTTTGAATTTGAATTTTCCAAACTATGTAGTAGGTAATAATCCTTATTCCCTTCAACCTCTATGAAAAATTATATGTTTTATTTTGAGTGCTATAGTTTTTGAGGATTTTTTTTAATCCTATGTTCTGGGGAAATATTGGATCTCTGAACATATTCTGCACCCCTGCATCATGAAACAAACGAGATAAAGACGACTAAGATAAGATACTTAATCTACTGAGAACGATGATTTCACCATATTTCGAAGACCCATCCTTGCGAAATATTGCCACAGGTGTCACAGCAGCTGAAGACATTAATGTTGAAACATTTAGAACAAGTGGTGTGGAAATCATGGAAAAGATGAAGGGGAAGGAAGTATTTTCTAATAAACTGAAACGAGATGACAAAGTGAAAACTATTTCTTCTGTGTCTTTCATTAAGTTCAGCAAAGAGGATAGAACTATTGACCCAACTCTCGTATTTCAGCCATTGTATATGTAATCTTCTTCAAGTGAAATTGATTTGGATGAAGTAATGATGTATGAGCTTTGTTCCTATACTCCAGCATTATTTGCAAACTCAAGGGTTATGCTGAAAGCAAACAAAGTTATCAAAGACATTGATTACATATGTTACTACTAATAATTCAGAGCTACCAAGAGCAGAAGAAGGTGTTAAAAGCTATGTGCTAAATGGAGGTTCACTAATGCATCACCAGCCAAGGCATAAATACAATACATATAAGGAGATAGCAAGATCATATGCAACATTTGTTATAACCCAGTATGGAGGAGCAACTATTGTATTTGATGGTTATGAATCAGGATCCACAATAAAAGACAAGACCCATGTGCGCCGATCAAATAGAATTTTTCCCTCTGTTAACTTTACTCCAGAAATGCCATTCACAGAAAAGAAGGAAATTTGTCTGTGTAATAAGGGAGATAAGAAGACAATAATTAATCTAATCGCTGCAGAAATGAAAGAACATGGATGTTCAGCCATCCATGCAGTGGCCGATGATAATGTTGATATTGTTATAGCTGTAATGGAATCTTCAAAATGTCAGACCACAACAGTAATCGGGGAAGATACTGATCTATTAGTGTTGCTGATTTATTGGTATGAACCAGCAAATCACAAGTTGTTTCTCAGGACTGATAAGAAACTTTATAAGGAAAATAAGGTTTACGATATTACAATATCAATGCTATTAGATGTCTATTCTTTATACATTCATATACGGGATGTGATAAAACTTCTAGAATATTCTATATTGGAAACAATCAACCTTCATACGTGTTGTTGAAGAGGATCATTTTTCTGAACTTTCACTATCATTCAGCTCAAATCATCTTAGTCCCAATCAAGCCAAAGAAATTGTAAACAAGATAATGGTACGTCTTTTAGGTGGAAACCCAGAGGACACACTTAATACATGTTGGTACAAAAGCATTTTGAGGAAAGTACGAAAGGTAAAATCTTTTGTTAAGCCACATCACCGTCCCCCAAATGAATCAGCTGTAAAATATCAATCTATGTGCCTATCTCCAAATTCGTATATGAAAACAAACACAAGAATGCTTGAACCCCTCCGACTGAGGTAGGACTTTAAATGATAACATGTATTTACCAAAAACAATGGATTTGCCAGCAGCACCTGAAAGTTTGTTGGGCATAATATGGTGTAGTTGCAAACTGACTGTGCTTCAATGAAATGCTAGGTCAATAGTTCTATCCTCTTTGCTGGACTTAATGAAATACACAGAAGAAATAGTTTTCACTTTGTCATTTCGTTTAAGTTTAAAAGAAAATACCTCCTTTCCCTTCATCTTTTCCACGATCTCCATACCAATTGTTCTAAATGTTTCAAGATTAATGTCTTCAGCTGCTGTGACACATGTGGCGGTTTTTCGCAAGGATGGGTCTTAGAAATATGGTGAAATCATCATTCTCAGTAGATTAAGTATCTTATCTGAGTCTTCTTTATCTCGTTTCTTTCATGATAGAGTCATATCTTTATACTGTTCACTAGATTCATAAGAAACATTTGTTAGCTCCTGCAGTGAAATGTTGTACTCAGAATACCCAGGCATTGACAACAGCCAAATTATTCTTTGTATTTATGAAATACCACTGCCTCTTGTCAGACTTAAACTTGTTTTGAGTGACCTCATCCTACATTGCTCTATTACCAAATCTGGTGCCAATCCTGCCCAATTACTATCAGTACGTCTTATCACATGACCACCTTTCTTAAAAACACCATATATTTCAGGATGAGTGTTCTGAAGTTGGGTCATATTCTGTATGTGAAGGTAAACCGATTTCATGTAATTCGAGTGCCCAGCCGCTGCAAAAATTTCCAGGGCAGTTGCAGGTAAAACAGCTTTGATTGTACTACTTCTTCTTGTGGTTGTTGTCAGGATACAAATTGTGAAAACAGACCACAACCAATTCTAGACGATGAAATCGAGAGTGAAGACCTTGCAAATGAAGAACTTCGAAGTATACATTTTTATATGAAGTTGCAACACTTTCTCTTATTTCATGATGATAAAAATTGTTCCATAGTTTTTTTCTTTTAAGTCTGTGTGAATAAAACTTAATTTCGTGTGGAATCCTTCAAATTGGTAGAATAATAAGTGACTCATAATATTATTATCATGCACCATCTTGTATTTCTAGGAAATTCTTGGGTCAGGGAAAATGGTTTCTTTTCAATTATGTCATATAACACACACTAAGCAAGCAGTTGTCAAAAATAGCTTTCAACGTATTATAAAGGCATTTTGTAATGTATATTAGGTAAATATATAACATATTCAACCACCATCTTGAATTTTGACGCCTTTCCCAGGTCAGGATCAATAAAGATTTTGAGTATGTTATAAAACACACTGTTTAGAGTATGATGGAAAAAATAATCATTTGTGTTGCAATTATGCCCAGGTTAAGGGTATTTTGCACTATGATGAGTGTAATACTAGGCAACGCTGGTTACTTCTGCTAGTTTGACAGTAAAAATATTATTTCCACCATAGTTAGTGCTAATATTTCATAATATTTAGTTTACAAGATAAGCACAATGTTTTTATTTGATTTTTTTTTGTACTAAAAACTACCTGTTCATGTTGTAAGCTTAAGTACTCATTAATGTTCTGGCGGCCGGGGTTCAATCCTCGGTCGCGGTAAAGATTTATCTGATTACCAAACCCTTCCTTCACCTCCGACAAGACATCTTGTTAATGTGGGGAATGCCAGGCCTCCACCGTGGTTCGGATTCCACGTTAAACTGTAGGTCCTTCATTTCATCTCACAATCACCCTACCATTACACATTAGCGTAAGTGCGTATAACCCGAACAGGTAGTAAGACGCAGCGCTAATAATAATAATAAAAGTACTCATTAAACTAATGAGCTAGGGATGAGTCATATTGAATTTGGAGGAAGTGTAACCACATTTTCATGGAGGTAAAGTGGAAAACCTTTTAGTAAAAAACCTCTTTCAGTATAACTGAGACCTGTCATCAGCAAGCTAGTATATTGCGAGAGTGACGCCTTAGATCATGCAGCCACTGAACCAGCTGATAAGCAGATTTATTTTAATCTTATGCCTATTCACCTTGTTATGCTTTAGAGTTGAAATTCTCTTAAAACAGTGAGTAAACACCAGATATTAAATAATTTTAAAATTAATATTAGCTTTAGTGAAAAGATTTTAAAAAACAATAAATTTAAATTATTTAAATAGGATTAGTTGTCTCAAATATTTCTATGATTGTAGTTAAACATATTGTCTTCATCTAAATATAAACACTCTAAAAAATTCCATACAATATGAAGAGGCGCTATGGAAATAAAAGATCGCACTTAAAGCCTAAAACTTAAAATAGTCAATAAAATTAGAGAATTCACATTTTGCATTTATAAAAACTGTATAGAATAACCTTTTTTATTTGTGCCTCAATGCCCCACTATGTGCCAAGCTGATGTTAGCAATATAATAAATGTCTAGCAATGATTTTTAAATCATTGAACATTAGCTACTTAAAGCATAAGTGTAGTTATTTATAAGTGTCAAAAGAATCAAGAAATCATTAAGAAATTATGCTTATTTCTGACACCACAATAAGAATTGCATAGAGTTTTTTTTATATAGACTAAATAAAATTTTAGAATTGTGGGAGAATAAAACACAAATAAAAGTAAAAACACTAATAAATATTTACACACACTTCAATATTATGATGCTCCTATTGCATCTTCCTCTAATATCATTTACTGAGGATGCAATAACAGTGCATTGACATATTGACATGTATGTAAATGTATGTTAGTGTTTTTACTTTAATTTGGGCTTTATTTATAAAAAATTCTATAATTTTATTTAGTCTGTTTTGTATTATATTTTGCTTAATGCACGTTATTTAATATATAACCTTTTTTTTAACTGATGTTTTTTATTTGGAAAATTTTGACATTAACCTTTTTATAATGATAGATTAAAAAAACATACTTTAAGTTTGAAGGTGTCAGGAACTTTTTCCCACAACAATCACACGTAAACACTTCATTTTTATGAAGGTATGAGTGTGTCTTGAGAGATTTCTTAAAGCTGAAACTCAAGCCACAAGTATTGCATATGTATGCATTTTTGCCAGTATGGCTCCTCATATGGCACTCAAGTTGACGAAGCATTATGAATGTACGGCCACAGTGACGGCAGCTGTGCAACCTTTCACACCCTTCTTTACTAGACTTGTGTGCGTCCAGATCACTCTTGTGACTAAATATTTTTTTGCAACTATCGCACTCGTAACAAACTTTTACATATGGTTTTTTGGATAAAGATGATGAGAAGAAAATTGGAACTGATGATTGGTTGTCTTCAATCCTGAAAAAAATATATATGTTGGGGTACAGTTTGGATACTAGCTTTATGTGAAACTTTTTATTATTTATGAGTAAACTCTAGATGACTATTTTTTAGTCTGTCTATTTTTAACTGTATGGGTTCTCTACATTTAATTACTCTAATGGGATAGGGATGAGGAAGGTGGAATTTAAAGGAAATGTACTGCCATTGTTTAGAGCGAGAGTGGGAAACCATTTAAGAAAAGAATCAAAATTAGCACACCTGGCCGAGATTCAAAGCTCAACTTACCTGTCACTGGCAAACGGGACTAGATAATTTTGAAATTTAGTCTATGTGTTGACCAATAAGTTTTTAAGTTCCAACAGTTTTGATTTGCTAAGAGACATTAAAATAGTCATATTGATTATGTATCTTTCCCCCCACAATATTAGGCCAACGTTCTGATTAAGCCAACTAGACACCTAAAACAGTCAAGAGTTCGATCCGTGCTAGTGTGCTAAAATATTAAATAAAAAGGCAGTAGCTCATGTAACTCAAGTTAGCCTGCCAAATTGAAAAAAAAAAGTGTTGATCCGTTTGTGCCCAAAAATAAACATATGTGCTGTTAAACTAGGCCTTTTAGATAACATTTAATGTGTCAGGGCCAATTTGAGCTCAAACTAGCCCCCACATATTGAAAAACATAACAAAATTATATATTCACATCATTCCATTGTGTTGTTTGTGCTCATATGTGCCCAAAAATAAACATTTGTGCTCTAAAATTAGGCATTCTAGAGAATAATAATGTGGCAGGCTAACTTGAGCTCAAGTTTTCTAGAGGGTACAGAATAGGGAAGGTTCAAGTTGTCAGGCCAAATTAAATATTCTCTAGAATATATAGTTTTATAGCAAGGGCATATATGAGTACAAACAAAGACCAATCAAATGCCAGGAAAAGAATTTTGTTATGTTATGTTGTGTTTTTAAATATGTGCCAGGCTAGCTTGCGCTAAAGTTAGCTTGACACATTAAATATTCTCTACGGTCTAGTTTGTTACAACAAATGTTCATCTTCGAGCATGTGAGCACAAATAAAGAAATGACAACAACAAAATAAAAAAATTTGGCAATGTGGCAGGCCAACTAGAGTTATGTTAGTAACTCTGTTACTCTACTGTTCTATATTTATTCTGTGAGTTTGTCACTAACCTTATTTTAATTATGTATGTCATTGTGGCTTAGTTATGTAAAATTTATGGCTGATTAATCATTTCAAAACACATACTCCACTCACCCATTTTTTCCTAATTCAAAACTATTTTGCCTCGAATATTGGTAGTCCTGAGAGTAGTTTCCCCCATTATCTGTTGAATCAGAATCCTCCTGAAATAAAAGTGTTTTACATCATTTTTAAGAAACCCTTGAGATTATGTTGCTAAAGTGCATTTACCTAATCCTAAACCAAAACTCTTGAAAATTTCCAGTAGGTACTCGATGTTTTCAAGATACTGTTTTTGTTTTTTTTTCACCAGGGGTTTAGATGCCTCCCCCTCCCGCACCTTCTTTAAGTCAGTTATTTGGTAGCATGGCAAAATGTAATCCTGATCGTTCAACATTGTATCTTAGTGCAATTTTCTGCATACTTATTTAAATAAAAACACAAGTTGCGTGAGTGGAAGCAGCTGATGATTTTTTTAACCCTATAAATGTTTTTAAATAATAATTTAGTTCTTAAGGTCTTAGTAATTTTCCTTTTGTTTAAGACTTAATGAAGGATACTGAAAAACACACTTTGATATAATTGAACTTAAAATATATTTCTAAGATGGCATTTAAAGGGCTCATTTAGATATTGTATCTAACTTAATGTTTTAACCTGGTCAATTAAAGCTTGTATTTTATTTCACCCACCTTGGTGGCGTAGTTAGCTAACACGCTAGTTTTGTGTTGACCAAGACTGCCGAGGATGGGGAGATTGAGGTTCAAATTTCGGTTGGGTGAAGTG